>CAHIKZ030000835.1:1315000-1345000 GCA_903632075.3 Acanthosepion pharaonis | reverse complement strand
TTTGGAAACAGTACATATTTTGAAAATGGTTTTGTTATCAGTACCAAATCGAAAAATAACGTCCATAGACATTGGACGAAAAATCGTAATATACGCATTGGACAATGGTATTCCTTCTGTCTTTTCTCTTTTCTACAAATATTTTCATGGCAACTGCTCTGACGAGCTTCTTTTTTTTTTTCCTAGTGCCCAGACTACATGAATTTAAGCGGGATACTAGATTGGCATTTAGGTCCCACCCTTTTACTGTTGAAATAGTTAAATGCAACCGCCACTTCAGCTCCAACAGTTTCTTTTCTCGCACTTCTCGACTGTAGAAATCTTTTCCTCTCACTTGCTTCCCTGACAACTACAATCTTCAAAATTTTTAATACAGTGTCAACTGTCATCTTCTGCTGACTTGAACCCTCTTCATATTTTATCCTTTCTTCGATCCCCCCCTCTATAACCAGACTTTTCTCTCACTTTCACTCTCTATAACCTTCTGCGTGCTAGTGGCACTTCTGCTTTGCTTGGGGTAAAATGCTTAAAAAAAAAGAATAAAAAAAATGAAATAAAATAAAATTCCACCATTCACCGTAAAAAATACTTTGAAAGCTTACAAGACATACACAAGACAGAGTTTTGCCAAGGACTAAGAGATACTGACAAAGTTGGGGAAGATTAGAAATCACAATAATTTGAAGTGTGCCTTCATGTCGAAACAGCTCAGATAATGAAAGGAATTTGGTCTTCGTTTTGTAGCTATAGAAAGTATAAATGTAATTCCAGTTGTACGCAATAACAATTTACCAATGATCTCGACCTCTTAAACGTAAAAAAACAGGATTTAGACAACGAATAAATTAAAATAAATGAAAATGTACCTCTCCTCGATGGTGCAGACTCCATGGTGGGTTCCTCTCTTTCTATGACTTTCACACTATTTTTTCTTTCTTTGACAATCTGTAAATCCGCGATGAAGTTTTAAATATTACTTGCTTTATCTCTTCGTTGTTTTCATATGCGTTTGAAAAGTCAAACGATAAAATGATAAGTCAAAAGATAAACGCAGCGTTACGGATGGTTCAAAAAATGTTACGTTGAAGGACAGAATCTGTGAAAATGAATGAAGTCACGTCACGTGATTCGAATACGTGACTTTCTTTTTAAAGCGTCCTATATAGCTTACTTTTTTCACGCAATAAGTTTTTACAAAGTTTGAACAAAGTAACTATAAAATTTTTATTTATTTATTTATTTTGCTATCCTCTGCCAGCAGCAATAATGGAGAAAGCATTACCTCGCACCATCGCCAGTGAGACACGCTGCAAGAGCCACTCCGTTTCGCGAGGCTCATCCCTTAATCGAGACGCCATCGCGCCAATCCCCCGAAGAAACGCAATCGAACGAGGGCCAATAACCCCAGAAGTCTCCACTGTTACAGGAGTATAAAAAATCTACAGCAAAAGAAGAATATTTAACTATTTTTTTCATCTCTGCGTCCCAGGCGACAGATCCCGACTCAACCGCGGATCTGATCAAATTACCGACCGAAAATGTATCCGCACAGGTCGCATCCCAAATCATCGACTTCCCCATTTTAAAAGGGAAAATGGTAATGCCACCCGGCCGCTTTCCATCACCGCGGTCGAGGCCTACGGGTTCGATTTGGGAAGGGAACCCAGCTGCATCCAAACCTCTTCTGATGTCGTTTATTGCTGCATGCCGTGGAAAACGGCCGGCACTACGACGACAGGAGAGAGGATGCAAACCAAACTCATCGATGGAAGCTCCACATCCGCATCTGTGACGCTAACATAATTTGAGTCCAAGGCGGATCACGACTCCGACCCTAGTGCACTCATCATCTAGAAGGGTACCGGTAGATGAAGAGGGCACTGCTTTGAGCCAGGCGCCACTACTTTTTTAAATGACTGGAAAATATTTATATTAGATGTCGGAGGAAACGTGTGTGTGTTTTTTTTTTTTTTTATCGCACAAAGAAAGCAATGTCGTTTTTGAAAAGGGAAGTCTTGATTATTCGTATATTTTTCTCTGTTTATTATCTTATATTTTTTATTACATTATTATGAATTGACAATCTTTAATTTTTAAAATACATATTTGTGTATTTTGTAAGAGTTGAGCTGGCTTGATGTAAGCGTAAGTTCTAGGCTAACAGTTTCTTCGGAGTCTGTCTATATTTCTGAGATAAGGTATTCTGTACATTATTTACATTATTCGTACTATTGTCCTCATCTTTGTCGCCATATTTATCACAACGTTTCGGCCGTTGTACGGTCCGGCCTTCTTCAGGTGGTTGGAATTTCTTGAGGGCACATGGCACAGTGGATAAAGGCGTTGGTTAGATCCAGTGACAGGACACAAAGAGTGTGAGTTCAATACCCGGTTAAGGCAGTGGAGAACTTTCAGAGGGAAATTAGCAGGAGATAACTGATAACTGACATCCATCAAACATGGCACGTGGAACTAGAACAGTCTACCCCAATGAGCGAAATAAAGGGTTCAGTTCGACATTCCAACCACCTGAAGAAGGCCGGAGCGTACAACGGCCGAAACGTTGTGATAGATATGGCGACAAAGATGAGGACAATAGTCCGAATAATGTAAATAATATTTTTTAGTTTTTTACATTCACTTTCACTGCCACCTTGCATCTTAGAGGTATTATCACTTTGCTTGGTCTCAAAGTGATAAAAAAACAACAAAACAAAGAACTGAATTAATATGCAAATCAATGTTTTTAATTTCTTGAATTGTTTTCTACCGCTAATCAAAATTTATTTAAAGAATTTCGGTGCAGTACATAAACATTATTATTTGAATCCCCCCTACCACCAAAAAAACAAATTCTTACATTTGAAAAAATTATTTTCTTATTTAAAGCCAGAAAATATTTTTTTAAATATAAGAATCGGGAGGGGAGAGTTAATTATGGTTTGGGGATACAAGACTTGTTAATTAGCCCATAGGTGAGGGAGAAGAAGTGGAGTCGTACCTTTCCCAATGGTATTTACGAATAAATGAATATAACAAACCCAACTGGAATTGGAACTCGACTCTTTCATTAACAATTCTGAGCCATTATACGTTACACCAACAGAACATCTAAGCTTACAGCACTTGGTATTTCCAAGTGGTCACCCATGTAGGTACTGACCAGGTTCGACGTTGCTTATCTTCGATGTTTTAACACTAGGATGGCCAGCTTCTTTGACATCTTTATTTCCATTACGCCGTGAAGTAGCCATCTTTAATATATTCAATATTCAAGTCAGGAATAACAAGTCTGAAAAAAGAAATTCACAAATATTAGTATACTTCATACTGAAAGAAAAGATTATTATATATATATATATATATATATATATAGATAGATAGATACACCTAGTGAGTGAGCAGACAAACCTACCTTAGGTTTCACCTAAACGGATCGTCAGGAAAGTAAGGTCTTACTTTCCTGACGATCCGTTTAGGTGAAACCTAGGTAGGTTTGTCTGGCTCACTAGGTTTATCTAGGTCTGCTCTACGGTTGTATTGAGCTCTTTTGTTAGTTAGTTGGTTAGTTGTTACTTGTATGGGTTTTTTTTTTCTTTGGTCTTCAAACTTGTATCTGTGCGATTTTTTTTCGACAGACTTTCATGTTTGTAGCTCTTTCTTTTTTTTTAAACCTTTTTTTCCCTCGAGATTGATTTGATTATTGGCAAATCAAAAATTCGAGGGTTTTTCAAAACGAGTATAGTTATCTATATTTGTATATATATATATATATATATATATATATATATATATATATAATTAATTTATGTGTGTGTATAGATAGATAGATAAATAGATAGATAGGGGACATAAACACAAGTATTATTGCTTGTGAGAAATTTTTTGTGCATTTACTCTATAAATAGCCTCGGTGTCAAAAAACGACACCTCGGCCATTCAAGGTAAAACCTCAAATATCAGCTATTCCACTGAATATTTTTTAAAGAATTAAGTCTGTTAAGCATCTTTGCTAAAATTCAATAATTGTCCATAAGCCTCAGCATCGAACCAAAACTAGTTATTCCATAGGAATTTGTTGAAAATTTGAAGGTGTCGAAAACGACACGTCGGCCATCCTAGGGTTAAATATGTCGTTATTTGTTGATCTCATTATGTCGAGTTGATCTTTTACATTTCCTTTGCTTTCAGATTCAATAAATGTTATCATCGCTGATACTAATGTCTCTACTGGGATGTGTAAAGGATGTCAACACAGAAACTGGAATCGGTAGCTAAATTCCATGCTGTTGCGTTTCCTTTCACACAAATGTCGTTGGTATGAATGTATAGACTGTGATCTCTTACGTTCGGATCTTTTCTGCTAATTCACCTCCAAATATTAAGAATTCATTCACCCCAAAATAAAAAGAATTTATAGTTACTAAAATTCACACAAAATACTCCCAGAGCGACACCCTTCCATTGCACTCCGGTTTGGTTGACCTTTGCGATCGTTCCGAATATAGGCGACTTGGAGGTGCTATTTCTAAGTGTTGGGGGTCTACATTTGCGCTCACCTCGATAAACAAGCCAAAAACATATTTTCATCTCTTTAAAAAAAATGTAAAAAATTCCTTGTAAGTACCTCGAATATCACCATGCTTGCGAAATGTGAAGAACTCCATAATCTATAAATTATATCTTCTGGATTATTCTAATATCCTTCCTAAATATATTAAGCTTACCTAACAGTTCGAATAGTTCTTTGTGATGTACTTTATCAAACTATTTTTCATAATCTATAAATTATATCTTCTGGATTATTCTAATATCCTTCCTAAATATATTAAGCTTACCTAACAGTTCGAATAGGTTTTTGTGATGCACTTTATCAAACTATTTTTCATAATCTATAAATTATATCTTCTGGATTATTCTAATATCCTTCCTAAATATATCAAGCATACCTAACAGTTCGAATAGTTCTTTGTGATGTACTTTATCAAACTATTTTTCATAATCTATAAATTATATCTTTTGGATTATTCTAATATCCTTCCTAAATATATCAAGCTTACCTAACAGTTCGAATAGTTCTTTGTGATGTACTTTATCAAACGCTTTCTATAAAACAGGTACACATACTTTTGAATTTGTATTGCTTTTTCTAATATCATTTCGAACATATATATTGCATCCCTTGTTCCAATGTCTTTAACGAAGCTGCAGTGTTCTTGCCCTATTTCCGGTTTGATACAATGTCTTAATATACACATTCTTGTTTTTATTGTTTCAAATTTTATTTTTAGTGAATACCCTTTTTTGAGTAAACGCCCGTGTTTTTTGTTTTGTTTACGCACTCGAGAAAACTTGAGCCTCCGAATAAATTTGATCTATTTTCAATATCTCCCAAACCTTGATCCGCCATCTAGCTCACCAGTTAGATTATGCTTTATTTTCCTCTGTTCCTCTTCCCTTCAATCTGTCCTGTTAGTGTCAAATTTTTCAAGCCAAAGATTTCAACTGTCTCTTCCTTGTGTTAAGTATAAGTATCCTTTTTGTTTTCATTGTCTCCCGAACTTCATCGTTGCTCACATCTTCGGTTCATGGTATTCTCAGCATTCTTCTGTAGAACCACATTTGTCTTGCTTCAAGTCTCATCTTAATCTGTAAGGAGATTGTTCAGAATTCATTGCTATATAGGATGATCGATATTACATAACAATCCACTTTTGCAGTAGCGACCAGCGTCTAATCCAGCGTGTTTTGACTGCTCGGCTACGGAGAGCTTCACAAGCAAACAAGGTTCTACTTGCCTTAAACCCCATTCACTCGTTCAGATTTTCTCCAAAGGCGAATAGAAACTTGCTTGGCTGTGAAAACTTTCCGTAGCCAAACAGTCACAACACGCCGGATCCGACAGTGCTTTGTCCTGCCAAGCGGGAAGCAGGTTTGAATCCTCGAGTCACAAGCCAAATCAGTCTCTGATGAAGCTTTAATAAAAGCAAAACATGTTAGACTGATAAACGTTTCCTACCTGTTCTTTATCTCGTGATTCTATCGGATTCGATCCATATTTGGTCTATATTCGATCTCAACTCATCGCTCATAGTAGAGTAATGGCATGTATTTTCTTAGAATCTCTCGAATCTGGTCTTTTCTAAAATATTTTACCTGAACAATCAACATACTTCCGATATATTGATGATGCTTTATTAATATATCCTCGTCATACTAACTTGCGCATCTTGTAGATAAACTAAACAAAACTGAACACATAATAGAATTCATATACGAAATATCAGGTCATCCCATAAGTTCTGTCCGAATTTTGAATAAAGAAAACAAGTGACCAAATGTTACATTTAATTACAGATTCAATCAACAATGTATTTTCCCTGATTATCTATGACTTCATTCCATCTATTAACAAGCTTACTAATTCCATTACTGTAAAATTATTTTGGCTTTGATTCGAAGAACTCACAAATGTCAGTTTTAACCTCTTCCTGTGTTACAAAAGCTGTTTCTGCCAAATGATTCTGTAAGCTACCAAAACAAATGGTAATCTGAAGGACCAAGATCGAGAGAATATGGTGGATGAGGAATTTTCTGCCAACCAAATTCTTCGATCTTTTGTGACGTGATTCTTGCTGTGTGGAGTCGCGCATTGTCCTGATGAAACATCACCCCTTTTCGATTCACTAGAGCAGGTCTTTTTTTCCTCAAAGCTTGGTTCAAACGCTCTAATTGCTGACAGTATATTTAAGCATTAATTGTTGCATTAGGTGGTAAGAATTCAGAGTGTATTATTCCTTGGCGATCCCACCAGATTGAAAGAAGAAGCTTTTGCCCATGAAGCTCCCTTCTCGGCTGTGGCTGGGGTCCTTCCCCTTTACCAAGCCACTGTCTACGACACTTAACATTTCGATAAAAGATCCATTTTTCGTCGCCAGTCACAAGTCTATCCAAAAAAGGTGAAACAAGTTGGCGAGAATGGAGAAGAGTAGATGTCACTCGGGATTTGAGGTTGTTTTCAGACAATTCATGAGGCACCCATTTTCCAAGTTTAGAAACTTTTCCAAGTTGTTGAAGATGACGATGAACAGTTGTATGGTTTGAACTGAGAACCACTGCCAATTCCTCAACTGATAAAGCAGAATTTTCTTCAAGGGCTGCTTCAAGAAGCTTTTCATCAAACTCAACTGGACGTCCAGTTCGATCTTCATCTTCAAGAGTGAAGTCTCCACCTCTGAATTTTGCAAACCATCTTCTGCAAATTCTTTCATTCACACATTCCTCTCCATAAACTGAGTGAATGTTTCTAGCCGCTTCGGCTGCTGAGTTTCCTTTCTTGAACTCATAAAGCATTATGTGCCTCAAATGATTCTTGGGTACTTCCATGTTAGCAGGGTTTTAATCAAACAAAATTTAATTTTATTGTTCTCTTAAATAACATTTATCAGTTTAAATGCATCTAAACATAAAAATAATGTTCAGCTTCATTAGACATTATAAAATACTCTTTAAATTTCGTTAAAATTCGGACAGAACTTATGGGATGACCTGATAGAAAAAAAAGACAATACTTTACCTTTCTCGGACATCATGTTACACCAAGTTGACAACAGCCTAGAACTTAGCGTCCACTGAAAAGCAACCAATAAAAATGACTTATTGGGTTGGTGCATAATTATCAGGCGTTTTTTGGAGGCGAGTTATTTGTTAATAAAAAATTGCTGTTTTGTTTACTTTTTTAATAAAGATATTATTTTATTTTCAGGTTATAAAAACGCGTGTCGATAATCATACGCTCAACAATGTTATTGTTGAATTGTTATGTTTCTTTTTTTCATAATAAATATTGTTTTAAAAACGCCAGATAATTATGCGCCAACCCAATAATAAACTTCTATTCCCATCATAAGAACAAAATAAAATCCGGAATAATCATTGGAGTCTATTTAAGAGCACTCAGAATATGCAGCCCTCAATGTTTACACGAAGAGGAGAAATATATAGAAAATACTTTCAAAACCCTCCAATATCCAAATTATTTCATATTTAATGCGAAACAAAAGCCTAATAAAATATTCCAAAATAGAAAAGCAGCCCATCCTGACAAACTTATGGACGAATAAGTTGTTTTTCTTATGCACGTCGGCGGTCACCATAATGTTGTGGGGATTCACTCATATAACAGCAGAAATTAGCCTTGTGTTCACGGAGATTACAGCATACTTGAACAGGAAATAAAACGTGCAGAAATAATAGGCAAAGTATGGTAAATTGTATGTTACTTTCATACAATTTATTTATATATTTTCTGTGTTTTTTTAACTTGCAATTGTTTTATGGTACATGTGATAAAAGGGAGAAATTTACTCCGTAGTATTACAAGCCATATCACAGAGAGAAGCCGGACACGTGTTGCCCATACCAAGGTTCGTGGTGAAGGGATTGAATTTATCGTCATTTGGCTGGATGTCCGTATTTCCGACGGAACAGTTTTTGTCACATGCTTTTTTATTTATTTTATACAACATTTAAATATTATTGTTTTATTTATAATAATAATAATATTCCTACAAATCCAACAAATATAGATTGAATTTTGCATTAACCTTAACAACACAAAATATTAAGATTTTCTGCGCTTATAAATTAAGTAAATTTCTTAGAAAGTTATTCCTAACATCGCTTGACAATGGAACGAAACTCTGGTTTTAAGTTTAATTTTTATAATTAAGTTTACAACTTTAATTTCAGTTTTGAAACATAGAAATTTCTGTGTCGCAATGTTATCATATTCTTAAAAAAAAATAATTATGATATTATACACTAATATTTTATCAAGCACTGTTTTTTAAAAATAAAAATAATTGCTAAGAACACCGGATTATAAATCTTACTGTTCTTTCTTATTATTTTGATATATATATATATATATATATATATATATATATATGATGGATTCTCCCATGGAGTTCGATGTATGAGGTTCCGACAACCTCAAACTAATTATCTGCATGCCTATGACGGGCTTTACTTTTGAGACTGGCTCGAGAATTGCACAAAAGACCACAAACAGTCCAGGAGAATGTATTGTATCCAAGTGCAGCAGGAACACTATTAGATGTCTTATTTTGCTTTCGTGTTTCATGCAGTCGTCCGATGATTACTTGTTGATGGTGCATTATTCCTGAATGACAGCTAAAACGACACTCTTGTTTCGTCACAGCTACCTCTTCAAAGTTCTTAAATGTGTGTGTATATATATATATATATATATATATGTGTGTGTGTGTGTGTGTGTATGTGAATATATATATATGTGTGTGTGTATATATATATATATATATATATATATATATATATATATATATATATATATATATACATTTAAGAACTTTGAAGAGGTAGCTATGACGAGACAATCCCGTTATTACCTGGATGTATTTAAAAAAAACAAATCAATTTCCATGCCTGATGATGTTCTGTGTGAAGAGATGAAAGTACTAGCAAAAACAGACCTTATACAAGTTGAATTTATTAAAAACAGGGATCACAACATTGATGTAGAGGTTCGTGGGTTAATGTAATTTTAATAAATTTGTTTGCGAAGATGTATTGTTGCCATTTATATCATTAACTTCACTAATCTGTTTTTTGTATGAATGATTCATGTAATATATAATCTTCCTGTAACTGATATCAAATGCAATAGACAAAATCTGGAGCAGCCGATTTAGTTTGCAAGTCCCGGGCGCTACGGATACAAGCAACTTTGCGAGCGAACCGCGAGCTGACGGCTTTAGATCATGATGATAACCACAAGTGTAGCTTATTGTTTCATTGCCCTTTATTATATGTCAGTTTGTTTAAGTGGTTTTATATTCATCATTTGCTATAACCATTCTGTCTAGTGCAAGAGTAGAAAAGCAGAAAACGGTGAATTTAACAGTAGCACAAAAGCTTGAGTTGACCAGACTTCGTGTTCGTAATTACGCACAATCGGAAAATTTTGGCTGCTGTTTCCCCACTTTTATCCGTTAAAACGAGGCATGATATATACAGGGTGCGAGGGATAAATTGTCGCTATATTTTTTTTTTAATTTCGCGCATGCGCATTGTTTTTAATTTTGTCGACTGCAAAGTAGAGAGAGTTGGGCAGCGTCAGTGAGAAAAGGAGCACCATGACGCAATTCTCTGTGCCAGGAATTTGGAAACATGTTGTACTCCTCGGTATTCGCACCGGAAGCTCCAATACAGCATTTTCAAAGTATTTGGGTCTCAATCTGAGGACAATGAAGAGGAATCGGAAAGAATTGGTTGAGTTTAATGGTGATTACGAAGATGTTTGAAGTGATCACTAGTGATGGCAATGTTTTGCTTCTATTCATCTTCCCACAAGCCCTCAGAGTCAACACAGAGGCCTACATCAATTGTCTTGAGGATGCTGGAAGACCCTATGTCTGACAACAGAACTCTGCAACATACTAAACAAGCAAGAGAACGTAGTCATGGCTGTCAGACAATTTCTGTGATTATATCAACCCTTACATCTGCTTACCTAGCCCCACATATTGCAACACCGTTGATAATGTGTCGGGTGCAGTTAAAGGAGAGACCAACAAAACTCCTTGTAACATCAAAGATGAAGGCAAGGATTATGGCAGCATTCCCCAACTTAAACAAGAAACCGTCCAGAAGAGTTGCAAGAGATTCCGAAGTTGTCTGGAGGCTGTGGTTGAAAGCAATAGCGGTTTTATTGAGTAAATTTACTCTTTAGTATTTCAAGATATTTTGTGCAATTTTTGGTAAATATATCTGTTAAAATGAGATGTCAATGTTATTTTCATTTTGTGTCAATTTATCCGTCACACCCTCTCTGTCTCACACACACACACACACACACACATATATATATATATATATATATATATATATATATATATATAATTTGTGAAGGTTTGCTTGAAGACCAACGAATGTTCTTTAAGCTTTATATATATATATATATCTTACAGTTCGTACCATTGGATAATTTCGTAAAAAAAATTAAATTGAAAACATTAAACAAATAACATGAAGAAATGAAACCTTGCCAACCAACCACACACACACACATATATATATATATATATATATATATATATATATATATATATATATATATATATATATAGTGGTAAATATACATACATATGCAAAATATATAAATATATATACATAGGTGCATACACATACATGTATATATTTTGAATAAAAAATTCCAAGAGGATAGAATCCAGGTAAAACTCAATGTCCAGGACAGAGTAAGGATATAATAAAAAAGCCTTAAACACTAATATTCCATGGTCATAATTTATTCCATTGGAATCGTAAATACGATCCAATTCATCAGACCTACAAATTCAAAAAGCTTTTTGAATTTTTGTAGGTCTGAAGAATTCAATCGTATTTACGATTCCAATGGAATAAATTATGACCATTGAATATTAGTGTTTAAGCTTTTTACATATATATATATATATATATATATATATATATATATATATATATATAAATGTTGGTACTCGTTCGGAAAAAAAACTCGGATAGCTCAACTTTCAGTAGAACAAATCGGTACCCGAGTAAAAATGGAGAATAAAAAAAGAAAGAACCAAGAACATTAAAACAAGGCGAAAATAATCGTCCAGTGTTTATGTCCCAAGTCCAAAGGAAAAAAAAACACAAAACGAGTAAAAAGACAACTACGTAAAGTGCTCAATACACTAAGTAGATCCAAACCTAAGATAATCCTAAGGAGCCTAGGTAGGTTTGCCTGGCTCCTTAGGATTATCATATAGGGATGCGTTGAAAAACTGTCAGCCCAATGCATTTACTAAAATCTCACCAAATAACCATCATCCTTTTTTTATATATAAAACTACTACTGCAGAAACGTGAATATTACTCTCAATAAATACTTTGGCAAAGTTTAAAACTGACGCCAGACACTGTTTCTCAATGAAACATGATATATATATATATATATATATATATATATATTAGAAAAAAGGTGTTCACTTATTCTTCTTAATGTTCTTTATGTATTGTAAAATAAATAGACTAGTTAATAAAACAAGAATAAACGAAAGGGTATCAATATAATCAGTACGGTAACCATTTATTAAATATTAATTATTAACCACATGACAGAAATGAAGCATGGAAAGAAAGATTTCAAGACCGGAATTTTCGAACATGCCTATGACCTTCATCAACGGAGCGAGTAATAAACAGAGAAATAGGGATTACCGACAGAAGTTTCTGTAGACGGTGTATTATCAAGTTGAAATCATATTAGTAAAAACCCGATCTCTCATTCCACGCTGTGTGAAACTTTTCATGAAAATAAAATTAAAATTTTAATCGGTGTAAAAGTGTTAAGGGGGTTTATTATTACTAGTGGGTGAAGTGGAGGAGTAAGATCGAAAACATAGATGAAGAGAGTTAAAGGTTGCAGAGGGGGAAAGACATTTACGTGTAGACAGTTGTGGCCAAAAATTGTCCGACCAAGTGGTCAAGTTTCGAAAGACAGGCTTTGTTTAGAATAAATTAACATGGGATGAGAAAAAATGAAAAAATATTATTAAATAAAATGTCATATGGTATAACAAAAAGATGAGAAAAAAACAGTACTTAATTGCTGAAATCTGAAAAGTGTACTGAACAATTTCAAAAAGTTAATCTTCCAAATTGTAGAATCTGAATATAGCCTCAATCAGTTATATGACAATTTTCATTTGTCTTAAGTCTCTCTCTCTCTCTCTCTCTATATATATATATATATATATATATATATATAATGATAAGAAGATGGAGACTTTAATTATCCATTTCGATTATTATTTATTTTGTGAACACTGGGGTGTTCAACTCTTCAGGTGTTCAACTCTTCAGACCGAAATCTCCTCTTCGCCCCATCTCTCTCCCCCCACCTCATCTTTCCCTCCCTCTTATTCTAACATTAGATTGTCTATGGTGTGTGTATGTCACCACGAAATGTATCTTTATGCATTAGACATCCGACAACATTCATTTTTCTCTTACTTAAACCCCTTCAACCCACCTCTCCTAAAATTCTTTCTGTTAAGGTTTAATCTCCCTCCTCCTCATACTTACACTCTCTCTAAATTCTGTTTTTATTTCCGGAGTTGTTTTTTTCTGTTTTCTTTTTGAATTTCTAGGTCTGATGAATTGATCGCATTTACGATTCCAATGGAATAAATTATGACCAAGGAATATTAGTGTTTAAGCCTTTTTATTATATATATATATATATATATATATATATATATATATACACACACACATACATGTATGTGATGTAATTAATTAGGTTGCAAAAATTCATTCCAACTTGCATTAACTTCCCACTGACAAAGCCTGTTATGTACACATATGTGGACACTGAAGTTCACAGTGAGTGGCGACTGTCTGCTACAGGCTTGAACACAAAATTTTACTTTTCCTAACATTGTTCTGATAAATAATTTACAAATTAACTCACTGTTGCGTTTAAACATAAAACAGACTTTCATTGGTGGTGTTGACCTCAATGTCTACTTTTATGTTTACATACGCTCTATATTGAGTATATCTTAAAACTGTATTTTTATCATATATATATATATATATATATATATATATATATAATGAAATGGCTTAAGTCCAACAATTATTTAATATATTTTCTGTTTAATATATTTTCTATGAAAATAACATATAAACAGAAAATATTATATATGTTAAATCAGATTAAATCTACATTATTTTTGCATAAAAAACAAGACATCAGATATAAAGATTTTTTTTTTATTGAAGTTTTTATTTAAATTACTTTTTACAGGATATGGAGATTGCTTGAAGAGAAAAGGCACCACATGACCTTGTGCCAAACTAAGCAAAGCTTAGTCATTTATAAAAGAAGAGGGTGTGTAAAAAGCAATATCAGGAATTACAATTGAAAGTGGAGCCAGAGTTTAAATTCAAAAGGACAAGAATATTGAGGGTACATGCCAACATTGTGTACAGTGTTTGACAAAAAAACTGGTTTGTGTTGGGCTGTTCTGGGCTCGGTAGTTTGTTAAAAAAATATTGGTTATTTCTTTTTTCCCAGCATGATTTTAGAAAAAAAAAAAAGATTTAAAAATTGTTCCAGTTGAGATTAACAATAAGCATTTTATAAAAAGTGATTAGCAAATATTATAAAAAAAAAAAAGAAATTAAATTTTAATTTTTTTTTTTTTTTTTTTTTTTCAGTGTTTTGTGAGAAAATTTTAAAAAATAGCAAGAGTCAATTTGCATAGTGGCTTAGTTATTTCATCAGTAATTATTGGAAAGCCCAAATATTGCATGCTGGGTGAGGCATGTGCAGATAGTGTGATTGTTATTATGTGCAAAGTTGAATTGACAATCTGATTTCAAATTCCAGATTAGTCTGCTGCATTCATTTTCACACTAATGCTCTTGAGAAAATTATGAATTCGTCTCTTCTTCTCCTGTTAAATAGCAGGGTAGACTAGGTTCTCTAGTCTTGGCTGGCCATCTGTGCAAGAGAAAGAAAACTGAATTTCAAACTGTGAAGAAATCAAAAGGAGACCAATCCACTTCCTCTTCTATGTGCTGCACTCCTTCAGAACATAGGCGATCATGTCTCTCTACAACTTCTTATACCTTGTGGCCTTTAACAGTTTTTCTTCGCTCCATCCATGCAAACAAACTTGTCAAGCAAGTGGCTTGCTGCCTTTGCCTATCTCACTTGCCCTCAATATGACCCATGATAGTTAGGGTTTTTTAAGTCCACCTTCTTTATTATTGGGTCCAAGTAATTTCAACTGTCTTTTCCTGATTTTGACTAAAAGTCTTCTTACTGTTGCCATTTTCATTAAGACATCCTTGTTGCTTCCTCGCTTTGTCGATGGAATTTTCAATATCATTCCAAAGAACCACATTTCTGCTGCCACCAATTTTTTTCCCTCATCCATGGGGAGATTGTTCGACGTTTGTTGCCATACTTACACAAAAAAAATGCATAGCAATTAACAGATAATAAAGAAAGGGAATCTGTGGAGAGCTATAATCCTGAAGGGACATGATGTTAAAAAAACTTTGTGGTGAGGGAAATTATTATTAATTTTGATAAATATATGTGTGGTGTGTATGTGTGTATATAAAAAAAATATCTGTAAAAAGACAAAAGGAAAACTTCAATTCATTTCCTCCTCATCAGAAGACAAAAGGCATTGGTAAAGAATTGTTTTTCTATTGTCTTTATTCATATATATACATGTACATATATATATATATATATATATATATATATATATATATATATATATATATATATATATATATATATATAATCAGAATTTAAAATTATCATTTTATAGTTATGATCATTTCACATTACAAGTTAAGATTTACTTGCAAGGATTTTCAGACTGATCAGGATAACAAGATAAAATAAAATACATTTTATCTCATTACCTTGATTGGTTTGGAAATCCTTGTGAGTAAATCTTAATTCATAAGATGAAATGATCATAACTATGAGAAAATATAAATTTGTATGTAATTTATATGCTCTGTTAGAATAAATACATTGAGCTCTCTTTGTGGATTAATTTTAACATTTTATATTATAAGGATAAATTTGGATTAGATACCAACAGATTATATATAATATATATGTGTGTGTGTGTGTGTAAATATTTAGAAAAATAGGAAAGAACATGTTAGTTAAATAATCCGAAGTTCTTTAGTATTTTTGTTTTTAAAAAAACAGTGCTCAATAGATAAGTAGAGCCTAAATTATAATTATTTTTAAAAAATAATTATAATATATATATATATATATATATAGGTACCTCCTAAGGTTTAAAATGATTTTTTTAAAATAAAAAATCCTTTTTAAACCTCATTTTAGTTTTAATTTACAACTAATAGATTAGACTTAATATTTCCTATAAGCAAAATACTTTGCTGCATTTCAAAACTAAATTGACTGGAAGGAGTGTTTTTAATCACTAAAAGTTGTTGATTTCAGCCATCTGTCAGCACAGTGTAATTCTCTTTATTAAAACATCTTCCAAAAATAAAATACACTTTTCTGGAACTTTATTTGAGAAATATTAGCTGATGTAAAGTTTAATTAATCTGATTTGAAACTTCATTTTAGTTTAAAATATCACAGAAATGCATTTTTTAACACAGAGGTAGGGATTTATTTAATGTGTTGACAGCTTGATTGACAAACGGAAATTTAACTATTTGTTTTTCTGCAGGGGGACATATCTGTAAAAATTACATGTGCCTTTTTCATATAATTTTTTGCTACACAGCTTACAATTTTAAGCAAATATTCTCTGTAATTTAATGTTTTATTGAATTTTGGGTACTTTGGCTTTAAATTTACTATAGTGACCACTCCTATTTTCTGACAATGTTGTGTATGGTCATCCATATTTACAAAATTCAGCACATTCATACGTGCACAAAAAAAAAATAAATAAAAAAAAATAAAAATTCTTAATTGTTATTTTTCTTAATATAAAAGTGCCCATAAAATGTCTCATTCCTAAAAGCAATAAAAAGCTTTTTTAGTTAAATGTCTGAGTTTTATTGAATTTTTTATTTTAAGGTCTAGGGCAGATTTTCAGTAACTGAGGGTCCTGTATGACAAAAAAATTTGATGATTTAAATTCTTCAAGGAGTTCAGAATACAACTAATATGAACATTAAATGATACAAAAATGAATTCCTCAAAATATAAAATTAAAGTTTGTGTGTCAAAAAATGATTTTACCAAGATTTTCAAAAGAAAAAACATTTATAAAATAATTTCATTCATTTGTGAATAAGTCCTGAAGGTTTCATTAAAATCCAACAATTATTTGATTTTTGCAAGAATTTTCTAATCAATGTGCTTTTCACCACTAAAAATTTTCTTTACTAATCTTTGTGTATCTGTGAGCATTCACGCCTAGAATTAAGTGGACAAAGATTTCAACTTTCTGTTTGGTATTCCAGTTCTGGTTGATTCATTTCCTGCTAATGGACTTAGGAAAAAAAACATGAATCCAACTTGCTCCAGGTATGGATTAAATACCAGGGTAAACTGGGATCTCTTGCCTTGGATGGCAACCAGTCTAGGAGAAGGAAAACACTGAATTCAAACTTGAAGAGGATAGTTTGAAGATGTTGTGATACACTGTGTCAGTCCTCCATTATTAATTCTTTTAAAAAATGTGACTGATTCTGCACAAATGTTCACCCCTTTAATCAAATCATGTGAGAGGTTAGCCTAATGGTTCAGTTCTGAAAACTCTACTGTTGGACCCTCATATATTGAAATCAACAGGAGAGTTCAATGTGCACACACAATTCCCCACTCTATACACAAGTTTCCTAAAGATGTGTACATATTTTATTTGTAGGTTTACATCTGCTTATCATGCAAGATAATGATATGGGCCTGGTTGGTCAAAATTCAGTCCTTTTTTGCTCTCAACAGCTTGTGGGACTGGAGTGACCAATCCAAGGCATGCCAGAGTGATGATATAAGGAGGTTACGAGCTCCCCAGATCATGTGACCAACCAACAAGATCCAAAGGAATACAGGGCTTTACATTTGGGGTCGGCATGGATGCAAGAGCGGCCAGAAGGTTGTCAGTGTTAACAGCCAAATACCTTCAGGACTTCACTCCTGATTTACTTCCATAGCCTTTTATGTGTTTCAATATGGCCACAAGATAACAGTTGTTTAAAAATCAGGGTTTCCTTCTCCTAGCTGGATTGCCTTCACAGGCTGATAAGCAATATCTATGCAAAAAATAAAAAACAATAATGACCACTTTCTAAATTAGCCAATAGCCTGAAACAGTTATTAGCAAAATTTTGATCTAAAATTTTCATTTTATATTTTATTTGAAAAGATTAAATGATTAAGGGTAACTATGCAAAATTTGCTACGAAAATTTGATTTACCGTACTTACCACCATATTTTCACATTGGCATCCTATTATAACTGTGCTTGTCACTGTATCTGTTAGTTTGCAAGCCCATTACGCCCTGTCAGTACCTCATAAACAATGGACTACTCCATTTTGATTGTGTGGAAAGATGGGAAAAGACATTAGTTCCTTTCAATGAGAAAATGAAAGAAAGAAAAAAAGAAAGAAGGGAAGAGACAAAAGAGAGAGAGGGAATCAGTTTTAGCTGATAAGAACAGATACTACACTTTGATCTTAGCCAAAAAGCCGTTTATTTACTTAAGATGTACTACCATGACAGCTGTTTCCCCAAGAATGGGCACCACTCAATAATATTTTCATTTGCACTCTGTCCAATGACAGAGATACAACTGAGAGATGAAATATAGTTTATTTGCCTGAGGGCAGATACTACACTTTGATATCAGCTGAATAGCCAAGAAGTGACTATATTTTCTTGCCACCCTACACTGTCTGGATATGACACAAGCTTAGGTTAATGTGGGGAGTCTGCCAAGAAACTATGGCAACTGCCATAAAAAGTGCCATTTTTCAGATGCAAAGTATCAAATGACAGAAACCAAATAAGGTAATCGCCAAAAATCCAGTTACCATAAATAAAATAACATTGTCTACTGAATTATTTTTATATTATTATTAAGAGGAATGTTTGTAAGGTGGGGACTTGGCATGTTAAATATTTAATTGCCACAAAAAAATGGCCTAACTTTATTTTTTTTTACCTTCCATGACCGTTAAGGTTGAACTAGATCAACTTTACATAACCTAAGATACTCCATGGGTTATAATGTATCTGTATACCAAGTTTGGTTAAAAATCCATCAAGTAACTTCTGAGACTATAATAGACAAGGACTTCATTTTATTTGTATAGATTATTTCAGGTTATTACTAAAAAAAACTTTGATATTAAGTTTATCATAAAACATATATGAAGATCAAATTAAATGTGCTCTATTTGTTAAACGATGACTATTTTGTATTTTTGTGAGTGTTCACTACTAGAGTTAAGTCGATAGGATTTGGGATTGTTGCTATTTATTCTTGATGATTCTGGTTTGTTTCTGTTCAATCTAATACCCTTGGCAAAAACCAGAGGTTCCATCCTCCTCCAGATATGACACACACATCAAAAATAAGAATACATGTTGGCATAAAAATACACATACCATTTATTTGTTAACAGCATCTCTGGTTATTAACTGGAAGTTAGATTAATGAAATTTTTAATAAGGAATATGTAAGTTAAATAGGAGGGCAGAGTGGGACTTCTACTCTTGAATGGCAGCCAGTCTAGCAGAAGGAAAACACAAAGAAAGTTGTTTGGAGATTCGTGCATCAGTCCTCCGTTATCAATTCTTTTGAAAAATGTGGCTTTTCTACACAAGTGCCCACCACTATGATCAAATTATCTGTGTGGTAGTTTGGCATTTCAGTTCTAAAAACTGTATTGTAGGGCCCTCATACATTGAAATTGACTGAGAAAACCATCACACTCATTGAGGTTCCTCCAAAATGTGTATGGATTTTGTTTACAAATAACTAGCAGAGGTTTCCTGAAATTGATTTTTTTTTTGAGAATTTTTTTTTTTTTTTTTTTTACAGCTTATCAAACCTTTATGGATTACTTAAAGCCAAAACATATTTTGGGGATTTTAAGAATTTTTTTTTTTAAAATGATTATTATAAAAAAAATTCGTGCAATCTAAAAATATTTTCTGGCTTTAAATAACCTATAAAATGTTGACAGGCCGTAGAAAACAAATCAATAAAAAAAATCCTAAAAGATTTAGACCTCACCACTATTTCATGCAATATAAAGTGATTCACATCCATTCATAATTTGGTAGTATTAAGACTTAAGGAATGGTGTGAATCCTCTTCTTCTCCCTGCAAATATGGGTAAATAGCAGGGCCAGGTTCTATAGCCTTGGATGGCAACTGGTCTACCGCAGAAAGAAATGGCAACCTACAGTGATAAAAAAGTCTGCCTCGTCAGTCATGTATCAAACGATACATGATCGCCTAAGCGTGTATCACGCATGGCACATGAACTGACTGGAGACTTAAGGAGGATTTCAGCTACAATTTCCTCTTCTAAATCCAATTATACACTTTTCAGAGAGTTTTTTTTTTTATTTATTTAAAGTTTGTATTTTTATCAATTGCATTGTAGATTCCTTCTATTAAGATATTTGTTGTCTCAAGTTTATTTCACTATAACACAGAAACCGATAACGAACTGATAGCAAGACAGACCAAAGAAATCATAATACTGGTTTCTTTGTTCCAGGTCATAAAATTGAATGTCATTTTTGTCCGAAAACTGGCTTCAACGAAAGCGTTAAAAATCGAATATTCACTTTTTAAAGTCAGTTAAAGGGAGGTAACTCGTAAATTATTTATTGTTTGTTGCTTATTTACTGAATGATTGGCAACAAAAACACGTCTATTGATTCATTAAGAGGCTTGCTGAAGTTTATTTAATGCTGAAATAAGTTAAAGTCAGGAGTTTATCTTTTTCTTCAGGCTATGAAAATGAAATATAAATAAATAAAAACTTTTAAAATATGTAAATATTAAAATAAATAAAAAGTAATACAGAAGATGTTCTTTTTTTTTCGCATTCATTTTTGGATAGGACAAATATTCAAATGGATTTGTTTAATTTTTTTTTAACTCGTTTTTAAATATTTTAAGAATAGAACCAAAATATTAAGCAAAATTATAACGGGAATAAAAACTGAATTTATGGAGAAAAATGTAAATTCATTATTGTAAATAAACGATACATTTTTTGAAAATATAAATATGAAAGTTATCTCCCTTTAATTTTGTAATTTTTTAAAAAAAATTCTAGGAAATTTGATTGATTTCTCTTCTACGGCTCATCAATCTTTTACAAGTTATTTAAAGCCAGAAAATATTTTTGGATTGTAAGAATTTTTTTGAGATGATAATGATTTAGTCTTAATAATTAACCCATAGCGGGGAGAGTAAAAGCATATTCATACCTTTCCCAATGGTATTTCTACATAAGTAAATGTATCAAACCCAACTTGAAGTGGAACTAGATTCTCCTATAGACAATAACAAGCCATTACTACACCACCCACACACCCAAGCTTACAGTACCTAGTTACTAAACAAAATGGATGTCACTTAACTTCAGTGATTGTAACAGAACTGGTATTTCAACATGATGTTGGTGTAAGTCGATTTTTCAAAAAAGTGAACCATTTGACAAAGTTAAAATTTGTTCATGCTTTTAGTGAAACTAGTCTTTGGGCAAATGATATTCAATGTTATGACTGCTTCCTGTTTTGTTCTGAGTCCCTAATAAAGAAAAAAAATTGCCTCACCAAATTTTATGTGATAAAAATGTACATTTAAAAACAAAAAACAGAGAAAGATAATCACAGATTCAAAATCAGAACATTATCATTGATAACCCTCTCCTTCAATTTGCAAAGCCTAGTTGCTATATTCTTAATACTTGATATAATACAAAAATATCACAATGATAAAGTCGGTCAATAATTATTTATAACTATTTATACTGGGACTCATGCATGCAATTACAAGTAATCCATAATAATATTTTTAAAATTTGAAATCACATTTATTTTCAAAATATGAATTTTTAAAAAATTGTTTCTAAGTCTTTGACTGTTTTTCAATCATTCTCACCTGATATCCTTTTGCACTGCACCTATGAGGCTCAACACACCATTTGGGGACCACTGATTTAAACTATTAACTTTGACAGGCATTTGTTTCATTTTGTGGCACTAATTAAATAGATTGGTCCCACTCATAAAAAGAAATATTTTCTAGGAATAATTTTTGCAGATTAACAATCACTAGACTTTCCTCAGGGCAGAATAAAAATATTGTTTTTTATTGATTTAGAATTGGGGTCATGTTCATAACATAAATACAATGAGGGTGGGGAAAAATCAATCCCCGAGTTTTTACGGAGTTATGTGAATTCAAGGATTTTTTCATAAACCCATGCACAAACATTGATATGGGATAACAATTATTTATCTTTAATAAAGAATAAAGGGATATATACTCTTTATTAATTTATGCAATTTTTTTGTTCTTTTTTTGGTAGAAGTGTATATATCTGTTTGTTATTTAATTAAAAGGAATTTTTTCATAAAAAATATACTAACAATCTCCCCAGACAAACAACTGCATGTTTAAAATATGCATATATCTGTTGGTTTTTTTAATTAAAAATGTATATATGCGTTTGTCCTTTAATGACAAAATAACCTTTTGTAAAAAAAAAAAAAAAACTATTTTACCAAACAATGTTTAAAATATTTCCTTAAAATAAAACTTGTTAAAATGTACATATCCATTTATCCTTTATCTCAAAAGAAATCTTTTTATAAAATTGGTTAGAAAAGAATGAAAACAAAAAAGAAAGAAAACAAAAAAATTAATGTAAAAAGAAAAAAATAAAGAAAACAAGAAAAAAAGAATGAATAAAGAAAAGGTAAAAGAAAAAGAAAGAAAAAAGAAAAGGAAAGAAAAAAGAAAAAAGAAAAGGAAAGAAAAAAGAAAAGGAAAGAAAAAAGAAAAGGAAAGAAAGAAAAAATGAAAAAGAGAAAGAAAGAAAAGAAGAAAAAAGAAAAGAAAACAAAGCCTGTTCTTCATATGGAAAATTAATGACATAAGTACAATGGGAGACTTTGGTAACTTTAAAAATGTCAAAGATCAATTTTACAGTATATGAATAAAATTAACAAGTCTCCCCATCTTCTAAAAGGATTTAAAAAAAAATAAAATAAATATTTTTTAATCGTTCTGCCTTGAGTAAGGGCTAAAGAATGCTCATCTACAAAAATTATCTCAAAAGCATTTTCACTATTTTTTTTATGAATGAACTATTTAACTAGTGCCAATCTCGCTTAAAAATTCTGAATACGACTATGCCTAATGTAAATAATGACAGTAGTATACCTGTCATTTGAAGGAGTAAGAAACATCTATTACTAAATTTGGATGTTTGCTGCTGTTTGGTTTATGTAGCCTAATTGGTAAGGTAGCTGCTCTGTAAAGACAATCTGTCAAAGAGAGAGAAATTGGTGAAAAGTCCTGCTTATTTGTTATGATCCACACTGGATTCTAACAGCCAAGGAATGACTATCTGGGAATCAGGACAAAAACCAACAGAAATTAAGATGAAAGAAATATAAGTGACAATGATAATTAATGATTCTTCATTTACAACAATTTGAAAGCGAAGAGGATCTTATTAAACATCTAGAATGTTTTCCTCAAAAGATTCAACACAAAGATTTTCTTAGCTTCTAACAAAGTTTTATAAAAATGGAACACCCACTGGGAAAAGGGTTAATTGAGCAAATTTTGATGTAAAATGTTATATTTTATTTTCACTGAAAGCCAAAAATAAAACAACTTGGATCATATGGAGACTATGACGGAGAATCAGTCTGCCTGTTACCAAATGCTGTGCATTACATGCTAGCCAGGCTTAAGGACATAAAGGCAAAGTGCCTCAACTGTTTTTTGAAAACTGAAGAAAAAGATCTAAGACAGAAAAGACATTACATAGTACATCATATCCAGGATCCACTATGCTCTGGTCACTCCCACAGCATGTATGCCTGTGAAACCTGGGCACTGAGAACATAAGACATACACAATCTCTCATTTTCTGTAAACAACTACCTCAGAGCCAATTCGGGGAAAAATATTGGAGACAGAAACAAAATGGCTGCCATAGAGAAACATTAGATGTGAAGAGTGACTTAATTATCCTGATTAGAAGAAGGATGATAAACTGGTTTCACTGTGTAATCAAAGGAAGAGTATTAAGCATTTGGGGTTAGATATGACAAAGGCAATTTCCCTGGCAAAAGACTACATGATAGACCATGTAAGATATTAAAAGAACAAATCAGTGAGGAGATTGGAATACCATCTCTGAAACTAGAAAGGAAGAATGCCTAAGTTGTGCAGACAAGAAATGCACAAGGATTTTTTTGGGATTAGGCAAATAACCTAAATTTACTTCTAAATTTGACCAATTTCAAGATGACTAAGTAAAAATAATTCTAGGAGATATCGACACAGGTTAATGCCTCTCATATATATATATATATATATTCTTTATCCCTTTTTTGTGTTATTTCTTTCCTCTCTCTCTTTTTTTCTTTTTCTCTTTCATTTGACTTTTGGTGACAATCTCGCTGTGTTCCCACATAGATCCTAACTCACAAAAACAAAATCTCTCAACACTAATGCCACCCCTGGTCCTACAACCATTTTTTCCCTATGTTCAACATCTCATGCCCCTACCACCCACCACCAATCACAATTTTAAAATCTGAGGTTATTTTCACGTTAAGTTTTGCACAGCGAGAAATCAAACAGGGAACGAATTTTCTCCTCATAATTCCACCTACAAGCGGATTCTACCCACCTCAAAAAACTAATGTTGGATAGTTTCCACTGTCCCTCTGTTTATTTCTCGCATCTGTGGAGGAAGAGCACAGGTATGTTCAAAAATTCCGAACTTGGAACCTCAATCTCCTTGCTTCATTTTTGTCACCTGGTTAATATTAATGTTTTTTTTACTGATTTTGTACCCTTACGTTTGACTTTGTTTTATTGATCAACTTATCTACTTTATAAACTATATGAAGTATACAGGGACTCTTTTTTCCAATTTTTTATATATATATATATATATATATATATATATATATATATATATATATATATATATATATATATATATATTTTGAGATGAGGTATTGTTGAAGTTATTCATTAAACTATTCCAGACTGAAACCAGGGCACTGAGAACACAGGACATGCTCTCTCAGTCTTTGAAAACAACTGCCTCAGTGCCATGTCTGGGAAAAATATCAGTGACAGAATCAAAATGGCTGCCATCGGTAGACGCTAGATGTGAAGAGTGACTTAATTATGCTGATTAGAAAATACGATAAACTGGTTTCACTCTGTAATTAGTAGAGAATTAAACAATGTGTATAGATATGACAAAAGCAATTTCCCTGCCATATAAGATCAAAAGATCAAATCAGAGAGGACACAGCAATATCACCTCTGACACTTGAAAGGCTTGGCTTGAACAGGAAGCAAATGGCTAAGTTGTGTGGACAAAATGTGTCAAAGGATCTCTTCAAGATTATGCAACTAAAGAAAAAAGATTCTTTACAAATCATTGTAACAAGGATGAGGCACTTAGGATGTGAATATTTTTTCACCTAACCTCTCCCTGATATTGTTTTTAATTTTTTGCTTTGTTAAGTATTTTAAGCATTTGATATGCGATAAAAGATTCCATAATTAACCATTATTTTTTCACGTTTAAATATTTTCTCATCACTTGGAATAAAGTTTTATAAAGATGGAATATTTTAATTACAGATTTGTTGGGAAAATGTCATTAAATCAAAAGGAACAGATTCTGATTACAATATAAAATTATATTCTCATCAGGTAATATTTTATTTTCCTCTTCATAATTGGTTTTTGTGCAAAAAAGAAAAATGCTCCAATAGAACTTGGCATATGTCATAAAACTGATATATTTTGATAATGTTCACTCAACATGTTCATTATCAAAAGGTTAGTAAAATTCAAATATGTTTTACCTTGTACAAGTTCGAAAGAATCATTTCACAATTTTTTTTTAGAAATGAAATGTTTACTACAACCCCTTTGTTTTAAATGGCATACAGCGACTGTAGCAAACAAAAAAAAAAAAAACAATTTTAGAAATGTTTTTTTTAAACACATCAAAAAGAAAAAAAAATCTCCACTTCCAAAATAAACTTTACAACCTCAGTGCATCCATCCACTTGGCACGGTTGGCAAAGTTCATTATCAATTCAAGAGTGACAAGTCTTTCATCATTTTTATTTTGTCACCAATTTAATTGGTCTCATTCCTGCCAAGGATAGTTTTGGGGATGTCGGCTTTGGACTTGAGGCTGGTTACTTCCGTATTGTCTCGGACGTTCATTTCTTCCAGAATTCTCTCGTCTCGTCTTTCCTGTATACTTTTCAATCTCCATGATTGACTTTTATCCTTGCGAACCACACTCTCAATATTGTAGCCAACAAAACCGACCACAGCAGCAATTGGCCATGTGATGTATACAGCATATGTACGAACGAAACCAGCAATAATAGGCCACATCTCAACATGCAATGCCTGCAAGTCAAAAATATATACAGATATTAAGTTGATTGGTTGGGTTTTATGGCATATCAACCACTGTAGGTCATTTAATGCCAAACATACACATATACCTATACATATATTAAATATACAGTACTATTAAACATATAGCTGGCAACATTATTTTTTCAAAAATGCATAGCTGGCAACATTGTTGTTTCAAAAACACATAGCTGGCAACATTGTTGTTTCAAAAATGCATAGCTGGCAACATTATAGTTTCAAAAACACATAGCTGGCAACATTATTTTTTCCAAAAAACATATAGCTGGCAACATTATTTTTCTGAAAACATTATCTGAAGCCTTGTTGTTGGACATAGTTTATCGTCATACCCAGGACGCAGATGTGGTTTATCGTCATACCCAGGACGCACAGATATTAATTGATATAACAACTTGTAGAGATTTAACATTTAGCACTCCTCATCATTTATAAATATTACTTCTTGTATATGAAAATACATCAAAATATAGTGTTTTATATATTAGTTCAGTACATTTAAAAGTACAATAGCCTGGCTCTCAATTTTAGTTAAGATTGTTTTAGGTGTTGCCATAGAAGGATATGGCTACACAAACAAGAAATTCAAATTTAACATTGGCTGGACTAACATTTTGCTTGGTGAAAGCAGTCACCTAAAGTGGTAAAGGTTAAACAGAGAAAACAAACTTTTCAAATAGAGAAAAAGAAATGAAAAGTATAGAGAAAATAAAAAGGGTTTTTAATCATTTTGGGAATGGGAAAAGTTAACATTTTAGAAAAATATACAAGATGTTGATAGATAAGGATAAACATGAGATAAAATAAACTAATTTTTAATACAGTGTAACCCGGATATAAGAGAGTTGTCAGGACCGGAGATGAAGTCTCTTATATCCGGGTTTGGTCTATTTTATGTACATTAACACAGGCTCTAATTTGGGACCAGAGAAAACCTCGCTTATATCCGGGTTTCTCTTATATCCGGGTCTCTTATATCCGGGTTACACTGTACTTACATTCTGTTGAATGAAAGTGAAAATAATTTCTAAGTGAATGATTTCCTGGTCTTTTGTGAATTATTATTATTATAACCTGCTGGCATTTAGCTCCAGCCATAGTTCCAATAAATACTGGAAAGGCTTCTTTTGGTGTGAAGTTCAAACATGATATATTGTCTATAAAATTCATTAAGTAAGACAAAAAAAAAATAAACCTCTAATATCTCAGCCTAAACTCTGAAATCTTATTTACTATTTCTTTCTTTTTCTCTCTCTCTTTCTCTCATGCTCTTTCTCAATATGAGTAGATGTGTTTGGGGAGGCACAGAAAAGTAATGGATAGTGGCTCAGATTGAGGAATCGGAGAACCGAGTTCAAATTCCAGTAGAATCCATTACATTCACTTATGTGCTAATACCCTTGGGAAAGGTATGAATCCTCATTTTCTCCCTACAGCTATGTGTAAATAACAGGACAGACCAGGTTCTATAGCTTTGGATGGCAACTGGTCTACCGCAGAAAGAAATGGCAACCTACTGCAAGAAAAAATCTGCCTTGTCAGTCATATATCAAAAGAGACATGATCAAGTGTGTATCATGCATGGCATATAATTGACTGATGTTTGCTTCTCATCTGGTTCACACTTCACTCAGTCTTTTGAACAGAAACAGAGGTCTATCCTTTGTTTCCTGTTTAGGACTGGGTTTCCAGTTCCTTCTAAAGCCTTCTTCAATTCTATACTTCTAACATCTCCGCCTAAACTCTGAAATTTTATTTACTATTTATTCATTTTCTGTCAGTAGGATCAGATAGGCTTGCCTATCATCCAGTTCACACTCCTCCACAGTCTCTTGAACAGGAGTAGAGTTTTATCCATTGTTTCCTGTTTAGAACCGGGTTTCTGGTTTTTTCATTCTCTTTCACTCCCAGAAGCCCTTTACATCCTAGTGGCATTATTGCCTCGCTTGGGATGAATTCATTAAAAAAAAAAATTAAAATAATTAACCAATCAGGCAGAATTTCTGATGGGTAATTATAATGAACCTGACTGGAATTGGAACTCAACTTTCTGATTTCCAAATCTGAGCCATCATCCATTAAACCAACCGTATATCCAAGCTTACAGTACTTGGTATTACCAAGCAGTCACCTATCTAAGTACTGACTAGGCTTAACATTGCTTAACTTTGGTAATCATATGAGAACCAATGTTTCAACATGAAATGGCTGTAAGCTGGTGATACATTTAAAAATTTATGCTTTCATCTGAGTGAACAATAACGTTCTCTAAAAAAAAAATAAAAAAATAAAACGTTTCTCTCCATTAGACTGATTGAGGGGGGAATATTTTAATTTAATAAGAATAGATATGTTTGCCTATCATATGGTTCACATTCCTCCTCAAGTCTTTTGAACAGGAATACGGGTTTTATTCCTTGTTCCCTGTTTAGGATTGGATTTCTGGTTCCTTAAGTCTTTTCCTCTCCTTTCACTTCCAGTAGCCCTATGCGTCTTAGTGGCATTATCGCCTTGCTTGGGATGAATTGATTTAAAAAAAAAAAAAAAAGTGGCAAATGGCAAATCATGTTCTAAATGCCAGTCTAGGGAAGAGGCTTGTGATAAGTGATAAAAAATGACCTAAAAATATGCATAATGTCACTGTTATTCGTTTACATTAATATTAACAGGATATCTTAATGGGACAAGTTCCTGATCTCTGTGTGTCAGACAGTATTAAAAATTAGGAAAACCTTGGTGATGTTTCTGTTTAGTTAATATAAATAAATTTAAGAAATAAACAAAAATAAATATTAAGGGAAGCTACTTCGTATTTTACAATTCAAAATTATCTCCCTTGACTGAAGGTCAACCATATTACTTTCTTCGTATTAGAATAGAAATTCGTATATAGAATTCTTGGCAATTCGTAATCAAAGAAAAGTTGAGAATTCGGCAATGAACCTTCGTACCAGCAACAAAAAAAAAAAAAAAAAAAATTGTTTTCAAAGGGACGGTTATTTCATTTGACACCATTAGTTCTGTACGCTTTTGGCTCTTTCGGCAATGTAGTTTTAAGATTAAATACAAAAAAAAATGTCATTTTTTAGGCTTAGCTGATTGATTTTTATTCAGCACCTCAACTCCGAAGTTTTGTCAACTCGTCAAGAGGTTTCAGCCGTTAACTGCCTTTTATTTTATTTTTCGTTATCTTTAAGTTTGATTTAAAATTTGTAAAAAAAAAAAAATCTTCAAAAATTTATAAAAAATTAAAATTGTCAAACTATGTAAAACCAACTACAATACAATATTTATTATTTACCATTTTATGAATAACTATGAGAACAAGTTTTCTTATTCATAATTTTATAAAAATATCAATGAACTATAAAACAAAAAAAATTATATAAATATGTACAAGGAAAGAAAAATTGAATAAATATGTAAAAGGAAAGAAACAATGCAGTTATGAATAAGAATTGAAATTAATTCATACAGGATTTCAAAGCTCTAGCATCACTCCTTCATAGTCAGTCTGTGAACTTTCGGCCCATTGTCGTATTATCTATTTTGCTTTTTAAAACAATAGACATTGCTGAGGAAGTCAAAAGTGTATACAGTAATAGTGTTGTCATAAGAATAAACATCCTTTTGATACTATTCATTTTTATGGGCACAAAGGTTAAACATTGCCAAATTCTCAACATTTCTCGGCTTAATT
>CAHIKZ030000835.1:1295000-1305000 GCA_903632075.3 Acanthosepion pharaonis | reverse complement strand
TCGAATGTTTTTTCGAAACATTATATTTTCCTGAACGTTTTTCCAATTTTCAATAATTTATAACAGTCCGGATCATATACCCAAATTTATAACACACACACACACACACACATACTCATATATATAATAATATTGTTATATAATGTTATATAACGTACCTGTGAACACTAATAGGTATATCCCAATCCTCATAAATACGTTGGACACTATTGTAAGTGTGTGTTTTTTTGATTTTTTTGGTGGGGGGGCATATGTTGTCTAAGTTGTCCAACCCTAGCAGTGGTTTACCTACTTTACGCCGCTGGCGAGTATTGTATTTTGTTGATGTTATAATGATTACCATTTCATTTCTAACCTCCGTTTTGGTTATTCCTCATTCCGTAACCCTTTCATGGCTAAAACATATATATATATATATATATATATATATATATATATGTATGTGTGTGTGTGTGTGAAAAGTGTGTGTATATAAATATAAATATCAATATATATATATATATATATATATATATATATATATATATATATAATTATTTATATATTATATGCGCGGTACTTATTAGAAGGCGCTCAATATCAGAGATAGAGCTAACATATTTGGTTGGATTGATGTGAGTTTGTTTCACGCTTTTATGATCGTCAGACAAACTGATTAATTTGTCTGACGATCGCAAAAAGAGTGAAACCCAGGGTCACAAACTCACATCAATCCAACTAAAATATATATATATATATATATATATATATATATATATATTATAAATTAATTGATTTAAAATATGTTTTTTTTTCGCTACAGAGTTCTAACCATGTTTCAAAAATGGAAGCTAAAAGCTAATGCTCTGTAAATACACAGTGAGCGCTATTTTGTAAAAAAATAAAATATCTATAAGAACACCGGATTATATATCTTACTTTTCTTTCCTTATATATATATATATATATATATATATATATATATTTTGGTTGGATAGATGTGAGTTTGTGACCCTGGGTTTCACGCTTTAGCGATCGTCAGACAAACTCATTCAAATAACAGGAAGGAACAGATTTCTAATCTAGTTCTTTAGCAATTATTTTTATTTAAAAAAAAAAACAGTGCTCGATCTAAAGTAGAGCATTTTTAAATACATATGTCTCCATAAAAAATTCAGAAATTTCTGTTTCAAAACTGAAGCTTAAATCTTAAAATTTAACTTCAAAATTTAAACTTAAAATTCGAAGATTGTTTCTATTCTCAAGCGATGCTAAGAATAATTTACGACAAAAATTGGATGTACTCTATTTTTAAGTTAAGTCGGTGGCGTTAAGAGAATTACCATTTTTTTAAGGGGGTGTTCGGTGTAGAAAGCAAATGTATCTTTCTGTGGCAAATTTAAAGTCTGTTAAGTTTGGGTAGGTGGGAATATGATTTCTGTCTAACTACATTGACTTTCTTTCAAACTGCCAAGTTATTATTGTCTGGTTTAATTAATCTTATTTAGGTTTACGCTACAATATATTTTGTAAGTTTACTTATTTATTTTGTTTTTAAGACTACATCGAGATTTTTTTTAAATGGGCATTCAAATATGAATACGTCATGTTTTATACATATTATATATATATATTGAACCCCCAAAATAACACTTTCAAAGTAAAACAAAATAACAGCGTTGTTTCTAGCTTTTTTTTTTAACTTCCTTCTCTCTTTTTCTCTCTATGGGTTTTTTCTTCTCTACCCCTTCGATATCAATATATAACTTCCGTTAAGTTAACCGTTTAAATGTGTCAATATCTGCTAACTCACTCATGTCTTCACTCACTTCCTCACTTCGTTAATTTACATATGTTTAATACGGCCCGTCAAAAATGTGTAAATTTTCTTTTCATTTTTTGTTTAGAAGTAAAGTCTGATGATCCGCAGTCCTTTTAAAAGGGCTGTGGTGAAATAATTTATTACATGGAACCTTAAAGTGGTCTGTTTTTATTTTAATTAATTGCTCTGGATTTACATTGAGCTCTCTGGATTTTATCCTCCTTAGGTTTACCCATACGGATTACCTAGTTTTTCATAAACTAACTATATATATATATATATATATATATATATATATATAGATAGATAGATAGATAGATATGATAGATGTGTGTGTGTGTGTGTGTGTGTGTGTGTGTGTGTGTGTGTGTGTGTGTGTGTGTGTGTGTGCTATAGTGGGGGAATGAAAATTAATAAGGTCATTCTTGTTGCTGGATTTTCTTTAAAGCTCTAACTGAAGTTCGTTATCATTTCAACGAAGCATAATATCTAAGGAACAACACTTTACCCTCCCTAGATATAGAAATAATAATGAACTTGAAGGTTTACAGAAAATCTAACAAGAAGAATGAGCTTATCATATATATATATATATATATGTATACCACCATTTTTCTCAGACCAGTGCTTAGAAATGATCAAATGAAATAATGTTATTAATCTTAAAAGACGATTCAACTTCATACAGTAGTGTTATTTCCCCCTGCCTCTTGGCGAATACATAGGCGGACATCTTCTACTGGCAGACTCAGACAATTGGCGCAACACTTTCCTCATTTTCTGTTCCGGTTTCTAATACACATTTCATTTTTCTTAATTCACCACAGGCAAGACGATAATGCCACTAAGATGCTGTGCAGAGTTGTATTAAGACAGAATGCCCACCGGGAAAGGGTTAATGAAATAACTGTAGCAGAATCTGATGTAAAATGTCATATTTTATTTCCCCTGAAACTCAAAAATAAGAGTCTGATTATATCATGAAGGAAAATCAGCCTGCCAGTTACCAGATGCCGTGCTACATCTGATGACTTCAAGCAAAGCTGCCTCAACTTTTAATCAATCCAAGGTGACAATTCCACTAAGACAAAAGGGGTTACTGAGAGTGAGAAGACTTTAGAAGGAAGCAGAGATCCAATCTTAAACAGGAAACAAGGTATAAAAAGACCGTTCAAAAAACCTAGAAGGGGTGTGAACTGAACTGTAGGCGAACCTATCTACACCTGTTGAAAGAACATAAATAATTAGTAAGTGAACTATCAGAGTGCAGATGGAGACGTTAGAAGTATAGAGTTGAATTAAAATTTAGAAGGAACCAGGAACCCAATCCTAAACAGGAAACAAGGGATAAACCTCTACTGCTGTTCAAATGATCGGTGTGGGAGTGTGAACAGGACAATAGGCGAATATATTCCTTCTATTGGAGAAAAAAAAGTAAATAAATCGTCAAAAAAATCTCAGAGTTTAGGCGGAAAGTATACAGTTGAAGTAGACTTTAGAAGGAACCGGAAACCCAATCCTAAACCGGAAACAAGTAATAAACCTCTACTCCTGTTCAAAAGACCGAGTTGGAGAGTAAATTGGACGATAGGAGAACCTATCTACTCCTATTAAGGAAAAAATAAATAATAAATCATTAGTGAGTTAAATGTCAGAGTTCAGAGGGAGACGCTAGAATTCTTGAGTTGAAGTAGAATTTAGAAGGAACCAAGAACCCAATTCTAAACAGGAAACAAGGGATAAACCTCTATTCCTGTTCAGGCGATCGCTGAGGAGTATGAACCGGGCGGTAGGCGAATTTATAAACTTCTACTGAAGAATAAAAAAGGAAATGGATAGTAAATAAAATGTCAAAGTTCAGGCGGAGAAGTTAGAAACATAGAGTAGACATTAGAAGGAACCGGAAATCGAATCCTAAACAGGAAGCAAGGGATAAGCCTCTACTCCTGTTCAAAAGACCAGGGAGGAGTGTTTTTAATTTGACATTGAGCTCGACTCTGTTAGGCTCTGTAAATATCTCCATCAAGATGAAAGCAGCCGAAATTCAAGGCTAAATGATAACAAGAATGGCCGGCTTAGTTTCTTAAATAACAGGACTGATTGCGGGGTGGGGAAAAAGGGTTGTCAAGAATTTCTGCCGAGTTTTTGCATGATGATTCTACACGGCCCTTTTGTTTCTTTCCTTTCGCTTTTAAGGAGGCTTTCTTCCTCCTCTGCTGACACGGGATGTTTTCAATAAACGCATATGTTGTCGCATACGCAAAGCTGAGTATCTGTGAAAATCTTTCCGCCCGACGAACACTGGTGCTGATAATCGTCCAGCACATGTCAACCCCCGTGTTTCTTAGCTTCCGCTGACATCTGACAACAGCAGGTAAAGTAGATTTTGCATTCTCGCAGTCACTACGTTTTTCTTCGACTCCTTTGGCGTCATTATCGCCGCCTTCAATCCTCCTAAAGACTATATACGAGAAAATGAGAAAAAAAAAGCAAAAAAAACGTCACTTTAACAGCAACAATATATAAAAAAAGTTATCGCACGTAATCTGAAGGGAAAATAATAATACAATCAGGATATTAACTTTCCACATCACCCAAAACAAAAAGATTGGAAGGAAACTCCCATTATTACGAGAAAGAGTTATAACATTTATTGGATAAGTTTAATAATAAAATAAAAAAAATTTAAAATTTTATTTTCTAAAATACTAGACCACCTATAAATCATTACTTTTAAAGCATTTCCCGATACAAAATAATGGGTCTATAATATTATCAATTTCATTATATTATTAATTACACGTATTTTAATTTGTATTTCCAATACGAATTATTGTCCGTCCTGGGTATGACGATAAACTATATCCGCGTCCTGGGTAAGACGATAAACTACGTTCAAGAGCAAGGCCTCTGGTCAGGAGGTGTTGAGGGGCGTAGAACCACTTCTGAATTGCTCGTGTTCCCAGGTTGGCCCCGGCCCGGGGTGGTAGCACCTGTTAGGATTCCAGCTATGGACAAATAGTTAACCCCGAAACTGGTGTAAAAACACTATGAAGCTGTAAAAATAGGTTTTAATACCAGAAACACTTTGTACAAAAATTATTTCCAGTAATAAATATTTGAAGAAAAAAAAATATTACTAGCGATACATTTTTGAGGAAAAAATATTACCAGCAATAGTTTTTTTTAAAATTATTACACCAACACATTTTTGAAAAAAAAAATTATTACCAGAAATAGATTTTTGACAAAACAAAATATTACCAGCAATGAAAATTTTGTCGGCATTAAATAACCCATTGAAGTTGATATGCCGTAAAACAAAATAAACCAAAATATTATTATATTGTTATAATTATCATTATTCACATTATACAATATTACTAAAATCAAAGTCAATAATATATTAATAATAATTATATTTTTATTACGTATACTTGTTTCTTCCTTACATTTATTTCAAATCCCGTAACGGCAGCAAATCAGCGTTAATCTATTTATTTACCATAAAAGTCATATGACACAATTTTCCATCCATATAAATTACGTTTAACAATGACACACCTACATAGCAGCTTCACCAATCATGTATCCGTGATATTTGTTTATAAAAAAGTTCAAATGTAGTGTTGAGAATTATATAAATATGTCTTATGCACATTTAAACATGTTTAGTAAAGCTGTTATAATGTACTAGCAGTAGAGCCCGGCGTTGCCCGGGGATGTAACAGTAAGAGATAGATCAAGTATCGACCATCATAAAGACTGAAAAATAAAATTGACAAAGATTATTGTTTAAGGTTGACGGACACGCATGTCTTAATTAGTTTTTTGTTTTTGTTTTTTTTTTACGAATTGGTCAAACCCAAACTCAAACAAAAACATTGTTTTCAATCGTTATGAGTCTACCGATTGAATAGAATTTTATTATAGACAATTGTCTTGTAAATGGAATTTTTAAAGCATTCTGAATGTAAAAATAAAGAAAAAAGTGTGCAAGACAATAAGAAACACTACCTGACAAAAAAAGGTGAAGTTTTGTTGAAATCAGTTGAAAAATGTAGGAAATCCGATCCCATATATAAACGAACACACACACACACACACACACACACACACACACACACACACACACACAACCTGGCTTTTATAATAAGTATAACTCGATATGAGTTGTCCCCCTTTCATTCTCGCGATGCCTTTTAATCGTGTTTTCAAATTGATTTCGTGCAAAGATAATTGTGTTTTTCCAATTCGGTTGAAAAATGTAGGAAATCCGATTCAATATATAAACGTACAACATACACACACACAACCTGGTTTTTATAATAAGTATGATTATGCATGTTTATTATTCTTCACAGAGATAACAGTTGGAATATAATACGCAAGTGTTTGTTTATATACGCAGATTGATATTAGAAAATGTATTGAAAACAAATACTGCAAAATGGCCCTAGCTCAAGAACCCCCTGTCTAATTTTAATGAAATTTGGCACTGAACCCGGCAGGGGTTCAAGGTACAATATGCTACTAAATTGGTTGGGGTATTATATATCGTTTAAGCTGTATCTCGGACACACACACACACACACACACACACACACACACACACAGGATTAGAGTTTAAATATTATATGAATTATTCTTACGACTTATAAATCTTGTTTTTTTTTTTTTGAATTAGACTTCTCAAGTTCACTAAATGTTATAGCTGTTTCAGCCGACAGACAAAATTATATGACAAAAAGTGAACCTTTGGAGAAAACGATCAAAAGAAGAAAAATCATTTCCCTAGAACAGGCAATAGGACCTGCCCAAAGAAACACCAGTGAGAAAAGCTTTTGGACAATGTTTCAGACAATGCAATAAAAAAAAAGGTCTCATCTAAAAATTTCATAGCTACTAGCAATTAAAGCACATCTTGCAAATCAGAATATTCTATTTGACACTTCAAATCCATCATTTTTCCTTTAACTGGAGAACTTAGACTCAGAGAACTGCAGTTGTAAGCAGCATACGAGACTTCTCGTGTATTAATTCAATTTTTATGCATTAAATATTACTGTCGCATCTGGCCTGTTGCTTCTGTTTTCTATTTCGATCTCATATTCTTTCACACTCAGTAACTCATTGCGTCTTAGTGGCTTTATTGCCTTGTTTGTAGTGAAATTACTAAAATAAACAGATAAAATTTTACCCCGAAATTTTAGAATTTATTAAGTTAACAGTAGCAGATGTGCCTGTAGAGTAAATCATATCAGCACAAATAGTGAAATCTGCGAACCGAGTTCTAATCCCAGTCTAGTCAGTTGCGTTTACTTTCGCACTGATGCCCTTGAGAAAGGCATTAATCCATATCTTCTTATTTCTATGGGTTAAAGAGAGGGGTAGACTGAGATTTCTAGCCTTGGTTGGCAGTCTTACGGACGGAAAATCTCGAATTCAAAACCGTCGAAAAACAGCGAGAAAACACTTCACTATTTCCTAAGTATACAAGACTATTCTTCTATTCTCAGATTATAAAAAGACAATGAACCTGTGGACATGAAAAAAGCTTTGGAGTAAAGGTCGAGAAAAAACGAAAATGATATTGATACACCCTCATATAATAATAATAATAATAATAATAATAGTGCAGTCATAGATTGTCTTTAGTTTGTTGCCGTAAATGTCGATTAAAAAACGAAAATAATTTTGATACGCTCTAAACTATAATAATAACAGTAATAATATAATGGAGTCATAGATCGTTTTCAGATGTGTTCATGAAATAAGCTTTAGAGTAAAGGGCTGTAAAAAAGCGAAATACTTTTATAGATACAGTCTTGATAATCGCCCAAGAAGAAACTAATAGCTATAAACCTGAAATTGATTTGAATGTTTTCTATCATGTCCATATTTTACAAGAAATACTTTCACGCCCATATCACTTGGTTCAATCACCGAAGTTAAGCAAGGTTGAGCCTGGTTAGTACTTAGATGGGTGACCGCTTGGGAATACAAGGTGCTGTTAGCTTTATCGATAATAGGAATCATCTTCCAGGATTGCATCGCCAACCTTGAACTTTTGGATCTTGCGAACACACCGAGCATCGAGTTAAATTTTAACAAAGCACACATTCGATGGAATGGTCTGGCCATGTCATCCGCATGGAGCAACATCACTTCCCCAGACGCCTATTATGTGGCAGGAGACATCAAGGCAGACCAAAAAAAGAAAATGGTACAAAGACACAATGGAATGTAATCTCGACTGATGCAAGATCAAACCAAAGGTAATAGATAATGCGCTGTCAACCATTGGCGTGTCATTAGCCACCATATCTCTACAAACTTTGAAGAAGGACGATATATAAAAAATCAACATTCAAAGAGAACAGAGCTACCGTATAATTTGATTTTATTTTTTTGTTTAACGGCATATCAACTCCTTATGGGTCATTTAATGCTGAAATTTAAGTTTTGGATGTTATTCTGCTTTCACAATTGAATACATGGTAGATGATACTCAGCTTTTATGCCTGTCCATGTTTGTGTGGACATGACAACTAGAGACGGTGATGTTTGTGTTTTATGTTGTAGTTTTGTTGAAGTTATATTTAGGAATATCATTTGATTTCTTTAAGAAGTTCTAGGATATTATTTTTTTTTTATTTTTTTTATTTTTATTTTTAAGCATTACGCCCCGAGCAAGGCGTGAAGCCACTAGGATGCAGGGTGTTGCAGAAGATTTGGAGCGAGAGCAGATAGGAGTGATAGAAGAAAGGATGAGGAGAGGGATAGTGGATAGATCAAGGCAACTGGAGATGTCGATTGACATTACATTTGAATAGTTGGAGATCATTGCTCTCAGAGAAACAGTAATTGGGAAGGGTGTTCCACAGGCGAGAGGTGTGAGGTATGAAGTTATTGGAGTAGAAGAGACGGCAACATTTAAAAGTTTCTACAGTGTAAGGGTAGGAGCGGGATGCCAGCCTCGTAGGGCGCTTGAATTCATGAAGTCTGGGAACCAGCGAATGTAGCTCATCGGAGTATTTGAAAAAAAGACAGTGAGAGGCGATGGCGCGTCTGTGAGAGAGTGACTGTAGACGAGATGCCAGATCAGGGCCAATTATATTACATATCCGCCTCTGGATCTTGTCAAGAACTCCGAGGTAAACAGAAGGTGCACCAAACCATATATGGCAGCAATACTCCATGCAAGGGTGAATGGTTGATTTGTATATTTGAAGTATCGATTCCTGGGAGAAAAATTTCCTGGCGCGGCACAGAGAGCCAATTAAGGCCATAAAAGAGTTCGTTCATGTTGAGTGTTTGGTTGCTTGGATGATTTTGTTTAGCCGCATATCAACTTCTAAGGGTTATTTAATGCCGAAATCTAAATATTTTGAACACAATTTTATGGCTTCAAATATATTTTAAACTTAATTGTATGTCTTCTACTACAGATAAAATATATGGGCCATTTTGCCATAAAATGGATTGTTGATAATTCTATAAAATTGTTTTGTTGGTCCTTTTACTATAAAATATATATTTACTTTATTGGTCACTTTACAATATAAAAATTTATTGCTGGTAGTTTTTAACAAAGGACAGAAAGTGCGACACTGAAATCCGAAGGCACATTGGGATCGTCAAAGATGCCTTCCAAAAGCTAAGCAAAATAATAAGAAACAGAAAAGAATTGTTAGAAACAAAGAAAAGAGTACTGAACGGTTACGTAATATGTGTCCTTCTATAAGGCAGTGAATTCTGGGCAGTCTCTTCAAAGATGAAGAAGAGACTTAAAGCGACAGAAATATTGTTTTACAGAAGGCTGATGAGGATACCATGGATCGAACATGTTAATAACAACGACATTTTATAGAAAGGAAACTTGTACATGACATCAAGAAGAGACAGTAGCATGTAAAAGAGAGGAAAGACAGCTTAGAAAATCTGATGCTCACATGGCAGATTGAAGGCAAGAGGGAAACAATACTTGAAAACTTGAAAGCTTGAGCAAATGGAAAGCAGGAGCAGTTTTAAGTGAAATAACAAAAAACAAAATTTATTAAGAGCTACGAAGGAAAGGAAATTGTGGAGAGTCATGATCGCCTAGATTGTAAAAGGACACGGTACATAAGGAAAAAGCTTGATGCTGAATATTTCCTTATGAGGAAACGGCTAATGTTACTGTTATTATTACCATAT
>CAHIKZ030000835.1:1260000-1292500 GCA_903632075.3 Acanthosepion pharaonis | reverse complement strand
GTCTTCGTCTGTGTGTGTGCGTTTATGTGCGTGTGAGCGCGAAAATATAAAAATAACATTCCGTCTGTGTTTTGTGTGTGTGTGTGTGTGTCTTGTGTATGTGTGTGTGTGTGTGTGTGTTTTATGTGTGTATGTAAATACTAAAAATAACATTCCGTCCGTGTGTGTACGGGTATTTCTATGTGTAAGTGTCTGTTTCTCTGTGTGTGTGTGCCTGTTTGTGTGTGTGTGTGTCTGTTTGTGTGTGTGTGTGAATACCAGAAATAACAATCCATGTGTGCTTGTGTGTGTTTCTCATTCGTGATTTTAGACTTCAGAATGAAAGTTGGGTTGTGATCCGAAAAGAAATTAGGAAAGAAGTGTTTTTTTGTTTGTTTGTTTCTTTTCTTATCTCTGTAATCTCAATCATTTCTCTCTTTCTTTTTTTTTCTCTCTCTCTCTCTCACACACAATGTTTCCTATTTATTCCTTATCCTATCCTATCATATATATATATATATATATATATATATATATATATATATATATATATATATATATATATGAAAAAACATTGGAAAAAACAAACAAAAATCCTTAAATGCAATTATGTTGTTTAAAATGAATGAAATGTCGACGTCTGACGTTTCGGTTTAATAAACCTTTTTAAAGACAATATTCATTACAATTCAGTTCAATTTAACAAAGACGATGGACATAAAATTTAATAAAATTTTAATATATTAATATATTGTACTAACGATCATCGTTGCTTTCACGGATCAGTGGGAGTAATTCTTATTTTCCTCTTGTACCCCAAATTGCAATGCAGGTTTTATTATAAATTAGCTTAAAAGCCGCCCTTTCGGGTGGCATTTAAGCTAGCTTTTGTGGAGAACTCTTGGTTTGGTCATCACCACAATAAAAACTACAGAAGAACTCAAAATTAATCGCTGCACTTCAGTATTGAATTAATGTTTAAGCTTACCTTTTAAAGGTTCAACGATAATTCTTCAGTTGCCACTTAATCTAAAGACGATTTGATGTATGTAGATCCCTATTTTCCGTACAATCAATTATTTTTATTTCATGGGTGACAGAACAGAGGACAATTTACAAGAAAAAAATTAATATAGTGTAAAGACGGGAAAATAGAAATTAGATTTAGTTATACATTCAACATTTGAATTATTAAGAAACATAATAGCTAATTAAGTAAAACCTATATTATGGAATCTATATGAATAAATTCTGTGATTAAAAAGCCCCAGTGCTACTTTATAGTAATTTAGAGAATAAAACCTCAATATTTCCGTTATATATTATTTACTTCTAGGCAATATCGCACTTCAGGTTTAACTAATTTGCATATTGATTTAAAAAAAAACTTATTTCATTAATTAACTGTACTTCATTACCGTTCTTTTATTCGAGGATTATTTCGATTTTCATATAAAAAATAGTTCTGTTTAGGGATATCGTCTGATATAATGCAGAAATGTGTTTGAAATTTGCATTTTTCTTGGCCTTCAACAAGTTGACATCTATTTGTAAAACTTTCCTTGACTATAACAAGACAATTTATGAATGAAATGTTCATTTAAAATTTTTGTTTCAAAGATTTCAAGTAGTGAATATATCTTATTTTGTGATGCGATAGTGAGCGGGCGAAGCCTGTTAGTATATATATATATATATATATATATATATATATATATATATATATATATATAAAACTTTCCCTGACGATCCGTTTAGGTGAAACCTAGGTAGGTTTGTCTGGCTCACTAGGTGTATCTATATATATATATATATATATATATATATATATATATATATATATATATATATATATATACATTGAAGTCAACACGCAGAGGCGATAGTCTGTTTCATGCTAAATGCAATTTAGCACTTTAACTCATAAATATAGCTACCTTAAAAACATTTAAAATATTTTATTACACGTTAAAATTTACTTTCTTCAGCGACGATGGTCTAGGGGTAGAATATCTGACTGATGTCAAATCGGTTGGGTTTCGATCCCGGCTTGAAGCAATCGGACGTCTAGCCACATTGAAGAGCTGAGCTGCGAAACAGTCTGTATTTGGATGACACCATATATGCTCCCGGGAAATCCGGTTGAGCTGTCCAGAGCAAATGAGATTTTAAAAACAGCGGCTATTAATGCATTACTCTTCAAATACGAATTGAGTTCTCCGAGTCGCTGGCGAATTTCGTATAGAAAAAACGTTAAAATTTCCCTACTGTGCGAAAATATACTAGGGGTAGAATATCTGACAGATGTCAAATCGGTCGGGTTTCGATCCCGGTTTGAAGCAATTGGACGTCTAGCGTCACCGAAGAGGTGCAAAACAGTTTGTGGATGACTATATATATATATATATATATATATATATATATATATATATATGGTTGATTCCAGCACATTTACAAAGTGCCTGAAAACCATACCACGGGTTGCGAATGTAATTGGGTAGATGGTCACAAGTCACAAATCAGCGTTGTTCAAATTGTTGATCACGATAGATAACACGCTCTTTTTTCAGAAACTGTATCTAAGGTCTGCTAAGTATAGTTGCAACCCCAGAAAAGCCCTGTGGGTGTTGAATAAACACAAATGCCCCTGAGTAGACGAGTATACTTGAATACGAATGACCATATATATATATATATATATATATATATATATATATATATATATATAATAAATTGGAATTGGAATTTGATAATGATTGGATAAGGAACAAACACGAAACGTTTATCTTACATGTTTCGCCTTTATTCAAGTTTCATCAGAGCTAAGAGAAAAAAGAAATAATTATTATATATATTATAGTATTTTAAATTTTTCTCTTTTTTTCTCCATATCAAATTTCAATAAAGGCAAAACATGTTAGATTCATAAAGGTTTCGTATTCGTCCAAACAATTTTGATTAAAAAGAACCGATAAGCTATGTCTGTTTAATTTTTTATTGTATTTTTACAATTTTCGTATAGGATGTTGTATCTCAGGATCGAAATTGTAGATAAATTATCAGAAGTTCGTCTATGTGTTTATCTTGTACTGTTTCTCGAGAACGTCATAATTGATGGCAATATCCTTATGGTGGCAATATCCTTGTTTCCTGCGGTTTATCCACAATTTCGATCCCGATATACAACTTTTTCAAAAATTGGAAAAATACAAAACAAACTAAAATACAGAATCAATAAATAAATAAAACAGACCGACCTTTTCGATTAAATTTAATAAAACTTGTTTTTTTTTACACTCGCATACACGCATAAATAACCACATTTGACACATACGTGCGCACACACACACAAACACACAGATATACAAAAGGCAAAAAATCAACCTAACACCAATAATAAAAGTATTCCAACTAGCGCACAAAACTTAGTATAAAGATAACGAAAAATAAGAAAAACGGCAGTCATTTGCTGAAACCTGCTGGTCCAGTGGATAAAACCGTTGGTTGGATATAGTGACTTGACCCAAAGAGTTGTGAGTTCAATACGTGGCTACTGCAGTGGGGATAAAATTTTGAAGAGTTGTGTTAATAGAGATTACTGAGACCTCCGGAAGAAGCATGGCACGTGGAACTAGAACAATCTACCCCCGTGAACGAAATAAAGGGTTTAGTTCGAAATTCGAGTGACCTAAAGAAAGCTGGAGCGTACATCGGTCAAAACTTTGTGAATATGGCAATAAAGCTGGGGATAAAAGTCCGAACAATGTAAATAATAACAATACCTCATCTCAGAATTATACACAGAGTGGATTGAACAATTACAAAAAGTGTTTGTCTACGAAACTATGAAGTCAAAATGCTGAATACATCAATCAATTCAGTGACACATTATATATATATATAAAATTCCTTTTAAGTCCACGAATTAACTTTTTAGTCGCTGTAGAAAATCGATATTAAGAAAAATGCCTAAATTTTCTTTCCAGCAAGCAGAAATATTTCTTCTCCTGATGGGAAAAACTAGTCGAGGAATCTAAATGACATAATAACAAAAAAAAAAAACGAAAGAATATTAATCTACAACCCAGTGTGTCGGAAGTTTTTAATTTTTTAATATTTCTTTATTGTTTAAAATATATATATATGTGCAATATATATATATATATATATATATATATATATATATATATATATATATATATATATATATATATATAGTTTCAAAACGACTGACAATATTGCAGTTAAAAGTTGGATTTCATTTTGAGTTAGCTATTGTTATTTTTCGCAAAACAATTTTTTTATGAATATTGTAGTGTTACATTACGCAATATATATTTATACATATATATGTGCGTGTGCGTGTTTGTATGTCTGTGTGTATGTGTGTGTGCGTGTTTGTATGTCTGTGTGTATGTGTGTGTCTGTGTTTGTGTGAGTGTAATGTATATGTAGGTAGGAACTTTTCTTTTATGCGTGTATAACTAAATACTGAAAGTGTATAGGTTAGTGGCATAGAACGAGAAATCGGAGTGCTGCGTTCGAATTCCGGTCGAGTCCTTTACATTCACTTTCACACAAATACCCTGCGGACAAAGCATAAATCTGTTTTTCTCCATCCCTTATAGTTTAAATAACAGACTATACTCTTTAAACTTTCGAAGCCTACATGTTGCCACGTGTCTAGAGCATTCAGGTCTCTTTTACAGACATCTTTGTGGCGTAGTCGTCTACGTACAACGCCCTTTCCCTAAGCCAGATCACCGCATAGGATATCCGTGGATATTCAGTAAAATGTACCCAGTATATCCAGGGATGAGTTTAACATAACAATTATCACCGTGGAAAGGGGAATTGACGATCCGGTTTCGAATTTCGGTCATTACATTTACTTTCATACAAATACTCTTAGGAAAGATATGAACCCCCTCTCTTCTCCCCCACCCCATTCACTCCATCCCATGCTAGAGGTTAAATAGCATAGAGTCTCTCATCATGGATATCTGTCAATCTAGAAGACAACTATGTATTCAAAACTGTAAATAAGGCATCGAGGAACTACTCCACTATCTTACCCAATAAGTCATGACACTTAACAAATAATAAAGGAATCTGTGGAGAACCATAATCAAGAAATCATATCAAAAATATGAAAAAAAAAAAGAAAATCTTCTTTTACAAATTCGTGTAAGGTTAAATTTTGTCTGTGTGTACCCACTTTACATCAGCAAAAAAAAAAAAAAAATCACCCAGACTGTACCGTTAATTTTATTTATTAACCCCGCCCACAGAAGCGGTAACATTAATATGCATATCAGATTTTAATAACATATATTAATACATTTTCCATCTGTGTTATATATTTTTAATTAAATTTAAAATAATGCCATATATATGGAATGTTTCTGTCAATTATTTTTTTTAATTCATCGTGCTTGTATAGAAAGAATTTATATCTGCCTGTCAAAATCCAGTCGTACAACCTACAGCGTTCGTAATAATAAGAATTGTTGTCATCTGATATTTCACATTAATACTAATTAGTCGAACGGAACAGAAAAAATGGGATTATCTAAATAAGACAAGATTAAGTAAGATTAATCTGATTAACATTAAGTAAAATTAATTTGTTTAATTAAATTTTCTTAAAACTACCAACTTATTTAAACAATTGAATATTTATCATTAACACAGCCACACATAGCTGTGTCTAAAGGAGAACATTCAAGGGTCCTTAGCATAATGACATAAAGAACCCTTTCAAAGTGAATGTCTTACTGAAAATGTTGTTTATACAGAACTTTAAAGAGAGATCAGAGATAGATATTGTTGAGGGTTCTCCCTTTTTACACAAATGGACTCACCCAGGGTATACATATACTACTGCTAGTAAATACCCGGGAGAAGAACGAGAAGAGCGACGAACGAGCACGAACCAGAACGAGCAAGAATCACAGTAAGCAAGCACGTAGATTCAGTAAGAAGTCATACAGTGATACGTCGATACCAAAGACTATATATATATATATATATATATATATATATATATATATATATATATATATATATATATATATATATATTATTGCTACTAATCTACATTCCTGGAACTACTAACCTGCATTACCAGTTTGTATTATTACATTAATACATTTATTTTCCGGGAGAGGATATACATTTATTTCGCCCGGGAGAGGATATTCTGGTGTTGCTTCGCCTGCTCTCGATTGTCAAAAGAGACAATTTGCTATTACTACCAGGTGAATTGAAGAAATAAGTCCCAAGAGCAGATCTACGATCCTACGCGACCGAAATATGTCAAAGAACTATCTATTATTATATCCGGGTTAAAAGCCGGAGAGTTATACATCCAGGCGTAAGACGTCGCAGGCAAGTAGGCCTGGCGTATCCCATGTCTTCACTGGTCAAACCACAGCCTATGTCCTACAAATTGAAGGCTCGCCTTGGTCAAGAACACGTGACCATCGATTCCATCGGTGGAACACTCCGCCCCGGTCGTAGACTTCAATCTAGGAAGCTCTCCACCCAGCGATGCCTTTTTACCACAGTATTGGACGCATACATAACTATATCGCTTCGTTTACCTATTAAGCTAGATGAATATTGGACCGACAAGACAGGTCTTACTTTTAATCCAGGTGGGTGTCGAGCCAACCTCATCATTAGAAAATGACGCGAATATTCATACACGACAGATTTGTCGACAGTTAAATTTAACTTTGGAAATAAGAATATTACAAAAATGAAATAGTCGTTCTAAGAAACGGAATAGACGAAATGAAAAATAAAATAGCCGTTCTAAGAAAGAGAATAAACGAAATAAAAAAATAAAATAGTCTTTCTAAGAAATAAAATTGACAAAATGTAGAATAAAATAGTCGTTCTAAAAAGCAGAATGAAAGAAATGAAAAATAAAATAGTCTTTCTAAGAAATAAAATTGACAAAATGTAGAATAAAATAGTCGTTCTAAAAAGCAGAATGAAAGAAATGAAAAATAAAATAGTCTTTCTAAGAAATAAAATTGACAAAATGTAGAATAAAATAGTCGTTCTAAAAAGCAGAATGAAAGAAATGAAAAATAAAATAGTCTTTCTAAGAAATAAAATTGACAAAATGTAGAATAAAATAGTCGTTCTAAAAAGCAGAATGAAAGAAATGAAAAATAAAATAGTCTTTCTAAGAAATAAAATTGACAAAATGTAGAATAAAATAGTCGTTCTAAAAAAGCAGAATGAAAGAAATGAAAAATAAAATAGTCTTTCTAAGAAATAAAATTGACAAAATGTAGAATAAAATAGTCGTTCTAAAAAGCAGAATGAAAGAAATGAAAAATAAAATAGTCTTTCTAAGAAATAAAATTGACAAAATGGAAAATAAAATAGTCGTTCTTAAAATCAGAATGAAACAAATGAAAAATAAAATAGACTAGAAATAGGAACGAACAAAAATTATTTTGGCCAATATTTACTGATTACACAAATAGATCACTTAAGTTTTAAAATTTGTAACTGAACAATATTATTCCTTTTTCTGTCATGAGAGGTTTTTTAAGTCCTTACTATAAAGTTACTCAAATATTTTATGCAGCCATGACTTTCTAATTTTTAAAAAATATTTTCTTTACGTTTTTCTTGTTTATGTGCACCGACTGCGATTTTATACAGTCGTTCGCAAAACTGAAAGAAATAAAAATTGCTATTTGATTATTGATAACAAATATGGCAGTAAAACACCTAGTAAAAGTTACAGTCTTGTGAGTAGAAGGCAGTAACAACTAAAAAGAAGAGGCTAATTGTATGATTAGATTCTCTAAAATTTTTTTACAAACACCTTTATATATATATATATATATATATATATATATATATATATATATATATATATATATATATATATATATATATAATTATTTATTTTAAAAAATTATAACATAAATATGTTATAAAATCACTACAAAAATAGCCATTTTCTTTTAACACCTCCGGTCTCCGGTGTCTTATCAAGATAAATATATATATATATATATATATATATATATATATATATATATATATATATATATATATATATTTTTAAATATTATTAAGTGAAGAGATGGTCTTCTGCAAAGAAGTGACAATCGTCATTATCATGTAGGTACTGTGCGAGCAGGAAGTCATATATCATCGAACGAGAATTTGAGCATACTGACCATGTTCAAATATTGATCACGCCATATTATACATTCTCTCCCTGAAGCTAAACCTAAGGCCTGTTGAACATAGTTTCATTATGAACCACAGGTGTTCTTTGTGGGTGTTGAATAATCACACGTGTAGAAGAGAGGTTCTAAAAGTGAAGCTGGCTTTAAGAATCACTCATAGCAGACATATACCGGGTGTAACAGCAAAATTGTTAATTTGTTAGATTAAGATTTGAACCGTTGTATCTTAGAAATGATTAAAGATATCTTACTGGAATTCTCCGAGGTTTTTTTTAAACACTATTGGGTTCTACTTTGAGCAATAAGAATGTATAATTAATTGCCAAGCTTAACAGAAGAATTGCGATGAAATCGATCATAAAAGAAAATAGCATGTTCATCATTAATTAATCATAGCTAAGGGTCGGAATCTCATGAAGGATTGAAATTAAGTTCCAATATATATATATATATATATATATATATATATATATATATATATATTATTATCATTATTATTATTATTATTATTATTATTATTATTATTCCAGTATCATTTTCCAACTTATTCAAGATGATATTCACCCTCTCTAACCTTCTAACTTTCTGTCCTGGAGTAACAAGTTGCCTCACAGGTAACACGTACGATTTAATTTCCAAGACTTTTTTTCACTGTTCGTTGAACTGTCATAGATGAAACTTCATTCTCAAGTGCTAAACGTCTTATCAATTGAGTTGGATCTTTTCTAATTGATCTCTTTAGCTCTAAGTTAAAATAATGATCTCTCTCGCTGTTGTTACCTGCTGATCCAGTTTTCCTCTCTACTGTTCCCTCTTTTTTTAACTTATTCACCGTTCTCTTGATGGTTCTTGAATTGACTTTGAAGATGGAAGTCAGAGTATGAATTTTAGTAGCATTACTGAAGGCGTGAATGACCTTTTTCCTCTCAGCATTGCTCAGTTGGGAAGAGAGTGGGGCTGACACAAAACGATGTTAATCTGTTCTCTATTTAACTGAATCACTCGAAGGCTTTTTCTCTGATTCTTATGACAAATGGTGTCAAGATGGCTAAACGTCTTATCCTACGTGCATTAACCGCGACTCGAAGAATAAAAACAAAGTCCGAATCGTGCATTTAAGGTAGGATCGTAGATCTGCTCTTAGGACTTATTTCTTCAATTCACCTGGTAGTAATAGCAAATTGTCTCTTTTGACAATCGAGAGCAGGCGAAACAACACCAGTCCTTCTCGTATTAAATTGATTGAAATTATCATATCCGTTCAGTTTCGTATGCAAACGTAAACAAACAAAATGTTTCTAAGGTAATGGATATTATCTATCATTCCGACTGATTCTTGTCACTTTTTTTTTTATCACGGATCTAACGGCGGTGTCTCCCTGCCCAGAAGTACGCAGGTTCGAATCCTGCGGGAAAGCACATATTTTTCTTTAAAATAAAATACTCGAATATTCAAGCTGGTAGATGAAAATAAATAAGTATAGCGTTTAATAAACAAATGGTGCGTCTACTCAAATATGAATATCGACTAAAAATAACATTTTAAGTAGGGACATCCACTTTTTCGGCATAAATTTTCGATACCTAATTTTAAAATGAATTTTTTAAAATGAAAAAACATTCTTGAAGATTTCATTTTAGCTTTAATTGAAAGTTTAATAATTAAATTTATTATTTCCATTAAGTAAACAATTCTGGTGTATTTCAGATAGAAACTATATACGTTGGAGTGTCAAATTTAATTTTGATGTCTTAAATTTTCTAAAAGCGGCCATTTTCTTAATTTTAAGAAATTTGTAAACAAACAAAAATTTATCGATTTTAAAAATATTTAAAAAAATTTCTGACACGTTATTTTAGCACAATTAAAAAATTTAAAGTTAAATTAATCTGATTTGAAAGAAATATTACTTACTTATAGCATAAAAACGTAATATGCAACCAATTATTAACGATTGGTACAGTTCATTTGATCAAACATTTGATTGAGTGTCGATTGACGAAGCGATGACAGCTACTACGGATGACCATAAAGGAAAATTATTAGAAATCTGAGTGAACGTTTTTTTTTTTTTTTTTTTTTTAGTTTTACTGTTATGTTTATTTGAATAAAGGGACAAGACTCTTAGATCACGTGAGCTATTCATAATAATGGCAATTTCAGACTACCATACATGGAAATAAGGAACGTATTAATTAAAAAAATACAAAATAAAAATTATTTTAAAAATAAAATAGCGCAACTACGTTCATTAATCTTTTCCGTTTTGGATTCGTAAATTTCGTTACCACTTAATTACTAGATCACATCCAGGAAATAACCCAATACAGAATTTTACACGATTTTAAACTATTATAAATTATTATAATTAAAAATTTTTAAAAATGAAAAAATTCTTGTAAAAATTCATTATTCATCAGAAAAATTTTATTTCTTCAGATAATGTCCTTAATATTAGTTATTTACAAAAGCAATTAAAAGCTTTTCTAATCAAATAATGTCATATTTTTACTGAATTCATTACTTTTCAATTCAGAGCAGATTTTCAATTAGAATAGCTCCAATTTGAAAAAAAATCTCCAAAGACTCCTACTTTTTACAAAAAAAAAAAAAAATTCAGGAAATAGAAAGATTTTGTGCGAAATTTCATGAAATTATGTGGGGGGGGGGAACATTCATTTGTGAATAAGTTCTGAAAATTTCATTAAAATCGGACAATTACTTTATTTTTACAAGAATTTTCAAATCAATGTGTTTTCAACGGAAAAAAAGCGCGAAAAAAAAAAAAACAATGTTATTTTTACGCCCCCGCGATGGCGTAAACAAAAAAAATATTTTAACCAAAATTTCGAATGTGTTAGAAAGGATTAAAAAATTTCAAAATAATTAAAAAAATACTTTGGTCTTTCATCTTAATAGTAACATAAACATTTTGACGATAAAACTTTATTTTCGTTAAGTTTGTGGCATTTTTCATTACGCTATGCTGTTTTCCCGCGAAAAAGTGGAGGTCGCTATTTTTAAGTATTATATATATATATATATATATATATATATATATATATATATATATATACCGGTGTAATAGCAAAACTGCCTTATTTTCACATTAAAATAAAAACTAAATTTGAATATTAAAAATGTATACTTTAAATGTTATTTAATTACATATAATAGTAAATAAAATATGTAATTTATTCCTTAAAATTTTAAATCCAACATTGCCATGTCTAATATACCATAAATTATAATTAGTATTATATTTTAAAGCAGTGTAATTAATTGGTTAAAAAATCTATACAAAAAATGAATATATATCATTTTTAAAAACAAAGGCCCTTTTAGATTTAAAATAAATTAAAAAAATAAAAATTCCAAAATAGCCCATATCCCGATACAAATATTTCTCTGAATTTAAGTGAATCTTAAAAATGTTCTAAAATAAGAAAGGGAAAATAACGTGTCTATGATACGATAAACAAATGCTCGAAAACTTATGAATTACATATACACACACAATCTATAACCTACTTTTTCAATTTTCAAAATTTTAACTCAAATCTGTATTTAGATACGTCAAAAATAAAAAATACGCCCTAAATAAAAAGAAAAAGTTGGTAATATTATTAACCCTCCCATTTAAACCCCTCAATATAATATTACTTCGCTTACAAAGGTAGATCGTTTTTTCTGAAGTTAATCAACATCTCTTGAAAATGGAACAAAAATTGTAGTTCCGAAACAGTGGGCATTTCCGTGTCGCGATGATAAAATATTTTAAAAATATTTAAAATAATATTGTAATATAAAGCTCTTCTTTGTATCGAGCACATTTTAAAAAAAGAAATGCCAAGGAATTGTGGATATTTAATCTGACTGTTCTTTCTACTTATTTGTATTTTGTATATATATATATATATATATATATATATATATATATATATATATATATATATATATAATACAAATCAATAACTCCTATCTAAATGAGTAATGGAAACACATTATTTTATTAAGGTTTCTTGAATGCGCAAGCAGGCGGATATTATACTGTTTAAAATAAAAACAGGACGTCTATTTCAAACACGTATGTTCACTGTAATAACGTTTCAAGTAATATATGTTACAGGGAGAATATATGGAGCAGGGAGAAGGTGTGATCATTCACTTTGTCTTCTCATCTTTTCTTATCGAATTTTTATCCTATTTTGCTCGAAGCATTTACATTTTCGCCGTCTTTCTGTTTTTCATTTTTAATTCTGGCATTTTATCCACCATGTTATTTTTTTCCCTTTCTTTGATTCTTTCTTTGCCGATCTGACAGCCTTTCTCTTCAGCGTGTAAAAACGCCCCGTGGGGGTGCGGCCACTTCGATACACCATCCCACTTGGGCACACAAAGGCCAGTATGAAGTAATTCCGGAGAGTCGCGCATGCGCGCGCACACACACACGAACACAAATAAACGGAAGGACAAATGTATATACACAGACACTTATATAAATATGCCATATTATTTTCGCTCTATATGTTATTTCTTTCTTCGTTAGTATTATCCCTATGTCTCCATATACACATGCATATACAGGGTGTCCATAATATCTCTTTACAATTTTAAAAAGTAAATGAACAGACAAATATGTGGAAATTGTTACAAAATGAGGAATAGATATTGAAGTTTAACTAATTTAATACACCTTTAGATAGGCACCATTAGTTGCAGGAAGCACACCAAGACGGTATTTCTTGCCATGTTCCCTGTAGCATCAATGGTAGCAATGGCATTAGTGATCCTTTGCTTTAGTTCAGTGATATCCCATATCTTTGTTCGGTACACGATTTCTTTAACATAACCTCATAGAAAGAAGTGCAGGGGAGTAATACCTAGTGAACGAGGTGGCTAAGGAATTGGGCTATCCCTTCCTATCCACCAGTTTAGAAATGTTAAGGGTTCTTTTAACAGTACCTCTTTCATCAACAGGATATCTGAAATACACAAATGTGATTAAAAACTTTGTTAACTACAGAGTACATAAAACAAATCTGATTAATATCCCATGAATTGCCTTTGTAATATATTTTTTAAATTGTAAAAAAGACTTTATGTACAAACTATATATGCTGTGGATTCCGGGTTGAAATCCGGTACCAATAAATAACAAACGCCAGGAATGAATATATGAAAATAATGTGTTAACGTAATAATACAAACTGGTAAAGCAGGTTAGTAGTTCCAGGAATACGTGTTAGTAGCAAAATATATATATACAGTCTTTGGTATTGAAGTATCGCTGTATGAATTCTTACTGAGTCTACGTGCTCGCTCACTGTGACTCCTACAACGCCGTTACCTCACCCTCACTCTTCCGGTTACCTACAACCTTTTACTCTGTCACTCTGGACTCGTCTTGCTCTCGTCTTACTCTGGTCTCGCTCTTGCAGTAGTATATGTATATACTGGGTGAGTTCATTTGTATAAAAAGGGGTGGACCCCTCAACACTATATATATTATTTCACCCCATGCAAGGCAGTAAAGCTATAAAGATATAAAGGATTACTGAGTGTGAAAGAAAAAGAAATAAAGAAAACATTATTATGGAGTGAGAACAATAGATGTGTAATCGGGAAGATAGTAAATAACGATTGACATTACATTTAAATGTGTGAAGATTAAAGAATAAATTATCGATAAACAAAAACGATTTTTTTTGCTATCCTCTGCCAGCCACAATGATGGAGAAAGCATTACTTCGAACCATCGCCAGTGAGACACTCTGCAAGAGCCACTCCGTTTCGCGAGGCTCGTCCCTTATTCGAGACGCAATCTTGCCAATCCTCCGAAGGAACGCCATCGAACGAGGGTCAATAACCCCAGACATCTCCACTGCCACTGGAGTAAAAATAAATCCCTTTGCATTACTAAGGGGCGAGACCATTAACAGAAAAAAAAAATTAAGAAGACATTAAAAAATTAACGATTGACATTGCATTTAACTTTTTGAATATCAAACTTGAATGGGAAGCAAGAAGCTAGAAAAGAGCTTCACAAGCTAGACGTGCGAGAAAAGAAACTGTTAGCATAGAACTTGCGGTTAGATCTAGGCATTTCAACTGTAAAATGATGAGTCCTTGCCGCCAATCTATAAAGCCATGGATGTAATACCGTGAGAGAGAAGAAACTGTTAGCATAGAACTTGCGGTTACATCTAGGCATTTCAACTGCAAGATGATGAAAATTTGCCGTCTCTATAGTACTGCGCTTAAATTCATAAAGCCTACGTAGCAAAGAGGAAAGTTCAAAGTTCAATCCCCGCGCGTCCACAGAAAGAAGTCCAGGAGAGGGATATCTGGTGAACGGCTAGGGAATTGGGCAACTCCCTTCGAATCTACCGGTCTAGAAATGTTAAGGGTTCATTTAACAGTACCTCTTTCATCAACAGGATATCTCAAAATACACAAATGTGATTAAAAACTTTGTTAACTACTGAGTACATAGAACAAATCTGATTAAGATATCTCATCAATTGCCTTTGTAATATATTTTTTAAATTGTAAAGAGACTTTATGTACAACCTATATATATATATATATATATATATATATATATATATATATATAATTTCACCCCATGCAAAGCTGTAAAGCTATTAAGACGTAAGGGGTTACTGAGTGTGAAAGAATAAGAAAAAAGGAAGCATTAGTTAGCGAGAATAATTTTATTTTTTTTAACTAATTGAAAACTTTTTAAAACTAATATAATATAGCTTTATATATCACCTCTCGTATGTTGAGCACTTTGGAAGAAAGGGAATTGTTAGGCAGCTTCTAATTGACGTTAAAATCTCTTCGCTATGAATTGAGCACTTTGGTAGTCGGTAATGCTTATATCTCGTATATAATGTGAAAAATCTCTTTCTCCGCTTCGTGCGCTGATAGCCTAAGGGTGAAAGACTCTTACTATTGTCAAATCGTTCATGTTCCGATTCTCACTTGAAGCAATTGCATGTCTTGCCACACTAATGAGCTGTGATACAGCGAAACAGCCTGTCTGTCGATGACGATATATATATATATATATATATATATATATATATATATATATATATATATAGGGCATATCAAAATACTTTTAGAAAACTTCTTTTTTGTGGGGTGGGCTTCCTCACACCAAAACAAGAACAAAAGTCCATATAAAGATATGTCCACAAATCCTTTGTATTTAATTATTACATTTAAAGAATGTTTACGATAGATAGCGTTGTGTTGCTATGTAGACTAGGTTTACAATTGTCATTCGTGTGCATTTGTGTCTAGTCTGTCTTCAACGTTTAACGTGTGTAACAGTGAGTTAGTGAAGTGTTCCGTTTAACAATTGCAAGATATTCATATCGTCAGCAGGCAGGCATGATTTTTACATACAGCCGAGCAAATGGTAATGGACGCGAGGCTGCACGGCTAGATCAGATTAAGTTTCCAGGCCGAAGACAGCCGATATATGTTTATATGGACTTCTCTTCCGCTGTTAACAGCAGATTGTAGGTCATTTTTTAGATCAGCTGCCAATTTGAAATCGAGCAGATGAGACTTACCATTAAAATAAGAGTAAATAGTTGTGTGGTCAACATAGATGCTAAATAGAGAACTGGTACCACCAGGAAGGTTATTGATGAAAATTAGGAACAACGTAGGCCCAAGGGTAGAACCCCGGGGGAGACCTGTATAAATGCAAAAAGATTGAGAAGAGTGACCGTTCAAGAGACACTTGAAGACAGTCTGTATGCCTCTGTGTGTGTGTGTGTGTTTTATCTATTTATCTATATCTGTGTCAGAATCAATGGTATTGTAGGATTTTAATTCAGGAAGATGTATATATATATATATATATATATATATATATATATATATATATATATATATATATATATATGTGTGTGTGTGTGTGTGTGTGTGTGTGTGTGTGTGTGTGTGTGTGTGTGTGAAAAAATATATAGAAAATAGAAAAGAACTCGTTAGGTAAATAATCCAAAGTTCTTTAGTATTTTTGTTATTATTTTTAAAAAATAGTGCTCGATACAAAAGTTGAGCATAAATATATTTAGTTATTTAAAAATATGATTCCAACACGCTACATAAGAGTTATCATGTTTCAAAACAAGAGCCGAAAACCTCAATATAATTATTTGAATTAAATTGAATTAAAGTACGAAGCTCTGTTCCATCTTCAAGCGAAATTTTTTTTAATGAAATATAGTCGTATGGTATGCTATACTTATGGGTTAAAGTGCTCAATATCAGTGATAGAGCGTATGTAAATATAAATATAAAAGTGGATATTGAAGTAAACACCCAGAGTTGACAACCTGTTTCATGCTTAAACACAATCTTTAGGCCATATGCGTTGTGTTTTTGCTCGACTATGTATATAGTCAGTGATGCATTGTGGGCAGTCTGTTGTATTATTCTAACGGTTATTTTGGTTAACATGACCGGTTATGTTTCGAATTATTCTAGGGACCATTGAGTGGAAATAACTGTGGATCTGGTGCAGTTTTTTTTCTTTGCTATTTATAGTGTTGTCTGTTAACTTTTTTATCATTGATCATTTTATTGTTGGTTGGTATTATTACGTTTAATGACATTTATGTTTGCGTTCGTAAGTTGGTAATTTGTTTATTATTTACTTCTTTATTGGTTTAGATTATTTTATTTTTGTTTATTTTATTTTTTGTTTATTCTTGTTCGTATTTAGTTTTAGATTTTTAAATAACTAAGTAAAACTTTGTTTTTGTGTCTGCTTTATGGGGTGAGTTCTGATTGTTTATTTAGTAGTTTCTGTTGGTCTTGGGAGGTAATTGTAGCTATTTTCTCCTTTACAGTTTTTGGATTTATTCTTGTTGGCTGATGCTGTTTTACTTATTGTTTTTAATCTCCCAGATATGTTTAGCAAGCATTGTGCTGTTCGCGTATTTACTATTTGTAAGGGATGTTTTCTGTGCGTAGTTTCCACAAGGGATGGCGATGTTTGCCAAAGCTCTGATGTTTGCCGATATATATATATATATATATATATATATATATATATATATATATATATAGCTCAACAGGCATCGATCTGGGTCTGGTCAAAATCGGAAATGAACAAAGTTGATTGGAACCCTACTCGCAACACAATGCTACGTCCGACGTGAAACACACTTGTTTACCTTCCGTTCTACGTCACTGGCAACGGTCGCTACGAGCCTGTTGTATACTGCTTAACAATCAAAAGCAAACATTTTAACACAACGTTGAAAATCTGACTTGTAGTTGTAAAAAAAATCACACAAAAACAATACCCTGTCCGGTGACAAAAAGCTGCTGGTGCCGCCAGGGGTGGCAGTACGTCTTTAGCCACCGATACTGTGTTACCTCTTCTGGTTGGTGGCTGACGAGGGCAGGGTATCGTACGTGATTTTACATATATATTATATATATATATATATATATATATATATATATATATATCAGAAGATATAACGCTCAATACTTATCGTAGTCAACTTCGAGTTTCGTAATTTCTTGCTTGTCAGGCCTTTCAATAAGAATTATTATATTGATTACAAAATGCAGAGTGTGTTATTTTGTATATGCTTATTTCTATACGCTTTCAAAGTTAACGCCTTCAGTCAAATCTCGCTAAAAAAAAACAAAAAAAAAAAAAAAAAAAAAACAAAAACATTTCCTGTTCGATCAACGAAATTAAGGAGCGATGATCTCGGTCAGTACTTAAATGGGTCGCTTAGCGCACCGTGTTTCAGTGAGAAATATGTTTCAATTTTGAATAACTTACAGAGGGTTGATGAACCGTAAAAAATAAGCAATTTTCTTCTACAACTATATATATACTCCAGAAAATCCAGTTGAGCTATCTAAGGAAAGGGTTTTTAAAAGAAAAAAAAAACAAAAACAGCGGCCCCTACTGCTATTAAGCATTACTCTTCAAGTATGAATCGAGATCTCCAAGCCTCTGGCGTATTTCGTATAGAGAAAAGAATTAAATTCCGTTCATATCTGGCATGCGACGATGGCCTAGGGCTAAGCTATCTGACATATCAAATGTGTCGTGTTTCGATCCCGGCTTGAAGTAATCGGATGTTTAGCTCCACTGAGGAGCTGTGATAAGTCTATTTGTGGATAACTATGTATGTATAGTTGTAGAAAAAAGTTTAAATTTCTTTAAAGTTTCTGATTTTATATCTACACACTGAGTCGAAAAATGTCAACGTAGTAACATCTGGTTGAAAAAGCTATTCTGATGAGGTAATCTTGGATTTCTCAGTTATGTAACTAATATGCTCTGTTACAATACATGAATTGTGCTCTTTTTTGAGATCAGATTTAATATTTTATCTTATTAGGATTCACTTGGATCATATACCAACGGATTATTACCTATATATATATATATATATATATATATATATATATATATATATATATATGATTGCGATTTTGTTCGTACGAATGATAGTTAGGATGGATTTAAGTGCTTACCGCCTCGCAATTGGCACCTTATTTACGTTCGTGATAATGGTGTCTCTTCAGTTTGGAGTACTTCCGTTTCCGCTGTCATCGCCTTTCCCGCCCTTTTCCGTTCTCAGTTCGCTCCCCGGATTTCACATTTGCCTTGTTTACTTAACTTGTACAGTAAGTAAACCGTGTCTTGGTTCATTGACGTCAATAGGAAATCCTCGCATCCTCTTCGGCTGAGCCACTCGACATTTCCCAACCTCTCCTCCACCTTCTATAAAACTGCGTTGAACTTGTCCGAAAAGAAGCGGGCGTAGCGACTCAACGAACGGATCTTGTTTTCTCTTGTGGTATCCAGCTATTCTAACCGGGAATTGAAACGTCTACTGCCATACGGCGCACGAATGCCATATGGTTATACTGCATTCCTCTGGAGCGAGTATTTAACAATTCCACGGCAGAACGCCTAAGATGATGTGCAAGTACAGTAACGGATATTGGTTCAGAAAGCGGAGTCGGCGAGCCGCGTGCATTCCTTGGCTAGTGTGCTGATCTTTTTTTTTTTTTTTTTTGCACAAATGATCATGGCGAATCTATTTCTGCTCCCCCAAGCCAGGGTAGAATAAGTTCTCTATCTTTGGTTGATAGGCAGTCTCTGAATTCAAAACCGTGACGATGACAGGGAAAGCATATCATGATCTTCCTCCAGAAGGCATAACAATTCCCAGATAATAAAGAAAGACAATGGGAAACTACTCCACACTCTTTCCCAATAAAGCATAGCTATTCACAGATAATAAAGAAAAGGAAGGTGAAGGCAACTAAAAACCAATCCACTGTCTTTCCCCAGAAGGCGTGACAATTCACAGATAATAGATTAAAATTTTTTTTTTAAGCATTTCACCCCAAGCAAGGCGGGAAGCCACTAGGACGCAAGGGGTTACAGAAAATTTAGAGCAAGATCAGATAGGAGTGAGGGTAGTGGATAGATCAAGGCAACTGGAGATGCTGATTGACATTACACTTGAATAGCTGGAGATTATAGCTCACAGGGAAACAGGAATAGGGAAGGGAGTTCCACAGGCGAGAGGTGCGAGACATGAAGCTATTGCAGTAGAAGAGACGGCTGCATTTAGGAGTTTCGACAGTGAAGGGGTGAGAGCGGGATGCCAGCCTCGTATGGCGCTTGAACTCATGACGTCTGGGAACCAGCGAATGCAGCTCCTCGGAGCAATTTCCATGAAAGTATTTGTAGAACAGACAGAGGAAGGCGACGGCGCGTCAGTGAGAAAGTGACTGTAGACGAGACGCCAGGGCAGGGCCAACTACATTGCATATCCGCCTCTGGAGCCTATCAAGAACCCCGAGGCAAACAGAAGAGGTACCAGACCATATATGGCAGCAATACTCCATGTAAGGGCGAATTGTTGATTTGTAGATCTGGAGGATCGAAATCAAAAAAAAGTACTGAAGTATTACGTAATATCAGTCTTCTTCTATGACCCGTGTTCCTTCAGAATGTTGGTAATCATGGCTCTCCACAATTTCCTGTCCTTTGTAGCCCTTAGTAAAATTTGTCTTTTGTGCTATATCACATAATCTCTGTTCTTCAAACCATTTAAACATGCTCGTTAGGTAAGTTATCTGCTGCTTTACTTTATCCCTCTTGCCTTCAATATGTCCTGTGAATGTCAAATTTGCCAAGCCTTTTTTCCTCATTATGTTCCTTAGAAATTTCAACTGTCTCTTTCTGATGTTACGTATAGGTGTCCTTTTTGTTCCCACTGTCTCTAAAACTTCGTAATTGCTCACGTGCTCAGTCCATATCCAAAATCTTGAAAAGGCATGTCACATAGAAGAAGAAGAAGAACAACAACAACAACAACAACAGCAACAACAACAACACAAGGCATTATGTAAGTATTCAGATTTCTAAAATACATGTAAATGTGTTAATAAATCTGATTTTATTTACCCAAATGAAGTATATTGTAACATTACGATTTCTCACACATCTATCCCCAGTCCATCTTTGAGTAAACTTAAGTGTCAGTGTTTTCAGGATTCATATCTCTGGTTCGCCTTTGAATTGGCAAACATAAAATTTTATTAATGATTTTAGATAGTCATAAAAGTAGTCTTTTGAAGATTTGACCACCCATATGGCTTTGGGGTGGTCCCAAACTTCCCGGAACATAAGTGGATGGAGTGGGTGGGACTCTAGGATTATCAATATAAGCAGAGAGAGGTAGAAAGTCGAGGAAAAGTGGGTCCAGCCGTGAGAGAAGTAGTCAGATGACCAGAGGAGTGAGAGCTGCCTAGTGGCCAGTAACAGAAGGACCGGTTAGTTGGGAATTAGGATTCGCCGAGGTCAGAAGCCAGTGAAGTTAGGGGTAGCAGTTCAGCCAAAGGGAAAAGTAGCCGGTTAAGTGAGCAATCATGTTGTTGTGAACTCCCAATCAGTGTCTTTAAAAACATTTGTCGTCACTAGTATTATTTCTTGAAAGCGATCAGAAGAAGACAAACCGTTGCACATAGCGAGTTGGGTGTATATGCAAATATATTCAATCTTGTGTGCCATCACAGGTGCAGGGGACGACGGACGATCGGAGAACGTCGTCAGAAAATTCGTCACAATTTCGCCACGGATGGCGTCACAATCTAATATCAATTCTAGTTAAGATGCTTGTTTCCATTGGTAGTTGCATAATTAAAAGAAAAAAACTTGTTCTAACGAATGGTTTATTTTATGGAAATACTAGCAGCATGGACCGGCGTTGTCCGTGCTTGATTCAAAAATCGTACGACTCAATCGCTATCACTTGACTTAAAATATTTTTGCCCTTCCTTGCCTTTAAAGGAGTGCCCTTTGCCGTGCTGATGTTGCTACATGCCTTACTTCTTGCCTATCTCACACTGCGAATTTTTTCTAAGCTCTATACTAAACATTAAATCTGTTACGAAAAAAGAACTAAACAAAATGAACACAAAACGATCAGCTTTAAAAAAGGACTCGTAATTGGAAAAACCGAATGAAAAAAGAAAGTTAACAACAAATACTTTTTCACGCCCAACCCAGTTCTGCGGAATCAGAATCAACGTTGAGTTCAAGCAGAATCAACGTTGAGCCAATTGGAGTAAAGTGCCATGGAGATTTAAATTTTTCCCACTTGTGACGAATGCAGCTATCGATGTTTTTTGCATGCTAGCATGCTAGTTAACATTCGTGTCAGTCAGCTGTTGGCTCTCACGCTGGCCAATAGAATCTTCCTGCCTATTCGTGGCAGCCAGCTATAGGCTCTCACTCTGGCCAGTACAAAATGGCCGCAAACTACATGAAAACTGCCGTAGAAGCATGAAAAAATCGATTATTTCAACTATCGATGGGAGTTGGGAAATGCAAAGTCGGTCTTGGTCTTCCCACTAACTTGGAGCATGTGCATGTAAATTTTGATGCAAATCCGTCGAAAATTGCGGCCGTGCATTCGTTACACACACACATACACATCCTGCCTTTTATAGATAGAGATTTCGACTAGCAGTTGCTAGCCTTGGTCACTCCTTGATTTGAATTCTTAAGCATTTCTAGTTTCTTTTCACTGTTTTTACTCAAATTAAGGATTGGCAACTGCTAGTCGAAATATTTCCATAAAATAAATCATTCGTTGGAACTACAAGTTTTTTTCTTTTAATTATAATATCAATCCTTCTACATGGAAGTCGATGCTGGACAATTTCCTCACAGCTCAAGAAGAGGGCAAAATAAATGTGGATCTAGAGAAGAATGCTGACAATGCCATGGACGTTTTATGTTAACAACGAGGAAGTTTTAAGAAAAATGAAATTAAAACGGGCACATACTTAGAATCAGAAAGAGAGTTTGAAATTTCTAGGACAAGAAAACTGATACTCATAGGTCATATTGAAGGCAAGAGGGTCCAGATGAAAATATTGAGTAACCTTCCTAGCGAGCTTGTCTAAATGGATGGCAGAACAGAGACTGGGAGGGATACTAAAATGACAAAGAATTGTAAGAGTTAAAAAGGACAGCAAGTCTTAAAAAGACACATTCTAAAGAGACACGTCTCATAGTCAGTGCTGGGTATGACGATAAACTATATCCGGCAGCAAGGTCTATGATCGGGAGATTGACGGTTGTGAAACGCGTACAACCACATCTTAACTTCTGTTGTTCACAGGTCCACCCTGACCCGGGGTGGTAGCACCTGGACATGGATCTTTTTTCAATCCGCCAATGGTCACTTGATACTTTAACCTAGCCATTCAAAACGCGGTTATTTGTTAATTTATTTCGGTCAAACACTTGTGCGAATCGAGAAGATTAGAACAACGTATTTACTGCTATTTCAGCCTCTTAAAACCTTATACAATGCCATCTATTGTTTTTTGTCCAGCACAATAGCGTATCATCCTCATTTCCTTTGTATTCTATTTGTAAGAAGTTTCTTCTCAAGAACTGATGTTGTGTGGAACAGACTCCCGGCAGGTTGTTTTTCTTAATCACTACACACTTGACCTCTTCAATTCGAGATTTAACCTTTTTCTTTCCTACCTAACCTCATGAAATGAACTTCTTGCCTTTTCATACGTTATAACACCATTACACAGTAACCCTCTGTGTTGCATTGGGTGAAATTTACTATAAAAAATATAAGACTTTATGTGATTTGATTTTTTTTTTGTTTAACGGCATAGCAACTCCTTATGGGTCATTTAATACCCAAATTTAATTTTGGGGTGGAGAGCTTTAAAGTAATAAAAATATAATATGTTATGCTGCTTTCGCCATTGAATACATTTTGTGCCCGTCCTGGGTATGAAGATAAACTTCATTGGCGTCCTGGGTATGACGATAAAGTACGTCCAGCAGCAAAGCCTCTGAACAGAAGGTTTTGAGGATCGTGGAATCACCTTTTAATTACTGGTGTTCCCAAGTTCACCCTGACTCGGGGTGGTAGCACCTGTTAGGGTCCCAACTATAGGCAAATAGTTAACCCCCACCCACCCCCAAAAAACTGGGGTCAAAATACTATGAAAGTCTAAAAATAGGTTTTAATACTAGAAATACTTTGCAAAAAATTATTGCTAGTGATACATTTTTAAAGAAAAATATTATCAGCAATACATTTTTGAAGGAAAAAATATTACCAGTGAAAAAATAAATTGTCGGCATTAAATAACCCACTATTGTTAATATTCTGTAAAAAAGGAACAAACAAATATTTTGTGCATGTACCTGCTTGTGTGGACATAACTACAAGAGGGGGGGAATATGTGTGTTTTACGTTGTAGTTTTGTTGAAGTTATTTTGGAATACAGTTTGATTTCTTTAAGTAATTTTTTATCACGTGACCCCATAGGGTCGTAGGAACACCATGGGTACTTCAGCCACAGTAGAAGTGGTGTTTCTTGGGCAAGATAGTTTGACGGAGCTCAATCCTCTCCAGGCCGTTTTGAATTCAGTTTTTCCTTCTCCTAGACTGGTTGCCACCCAAGTTTATAGAACCCAGGCAGTCTTGTTATTTAACCATAGCTGGGGAGGATCCATACTTTTTCCAAGGGTATTAACTCGTAAGTGAATCTAATGGATCCGACTGTAATTCGAACTCGGCTCTCCGATTCCTCAATCCAAGCCGCTATTACTCCACCGCGCCTTTAAGTAATTGTAGGCTATTATATGGATGAACGTCATGAAAGAGTTCTTTCATGTTGGTTGTTTGGTTGATTTTGTTTAGTGGCATATCAACACCTATATGGGTTATTTAATGCCGAAAACTAAATATTTTGAACACAATTTTATGACTTCAACTAAAAAAAAAATAAAATATAAAATTGTATTGATGGCCCCTTTTAATATAGCGATTTCCCAAGCTTATCTCAGATGTGGCACAAGGCCGAAAGTATGGAGCACCCAATGAGGATCGAACTCACTACTCAGTCATAATTGTTCTAGCGAGACAAGCTTGCTAATCATTACACCATGCCGAGATGCTCTATGGTCCTTTTAATATAAATAGGTATTGTTGGTCGTTTTAGTTGAGTTAAAGAGAAATAACTGAGGCATCCGGAAGAGGAATGGCAGGTGGAGCTAGAACAATCTACCCTAGTGGGCAAAATAAAGGATTCGGTTCAAAATTCCTATCATCTGTCAAATCAACGGCCGAAACGTTGTGAATATGGCAATGAAGATGAAGATAACTGTCCGAATAATATAAATAATGTAAGTAATAAAAATCCTTATACATACGAAAAGCTTCCTGGAGGATAGATAGATAGATAGATAGATAGATAGATAGATAGATAGATAGATAGATAATGGGTTCTGATTGGTGTAGATGAAGCATACAAAACCTTTTATTTCTTTTATGTTGATTGTATTGAAACAAAGTTAAAAGGTCTCTTGGTTATGTGCGTTTTACCTTTTTTGCTCAGAAATAATTTATAGGAAGTAAGAATAAGAACAGGTAAAGATGGTCAAGCTCAAGTCAGCCTCGTCCTGACTTGATATGACTGAATCTCCACTTCATGAGTAGAGCTGCTGAAAACACGTCTGAACGATAACGTTGGAAAGTGGCGAGAGAAAGATTCTCTCCTTTCCGGACGTGGGGTCATAATGTATTTTTAGTCTTTCCCCTCTTTCCACTCGATCGAAATGTGGAATAGTCCATTATTTGTGAGGTGTTGACAGGAAGTCACGGTCGTGCAAACTAACGAAGGAAGGGACAAGCACATTTATAATAGGATGTAAGAAAATACACTTCTACCAGTATCACCCCACTGACGTGTGTAAATTACTCCTTGGAGTGATTTATAACACGTTTCTTTATCATCTCTCAGTTATGTCTCTGTGTTTGGGCAGAGTGCGCTCAGGGGTTACTCTGTCAAAGGACAGAGTTGCAAGAAAATTATACTGAGAGGTGCCCAGCCTTAGGGAACAGCTGCCCGAGGCCGCGCCCTCTCATAGCGCCAGACAGGGGGATCATTGCTCGCACTGATGCCAGCGGAACCGACGGTTGCGGGGGCTGTGGGCAATTTTTGTTCCTTGCCCAGGTGTTCGCGCTCAGGTCCCCACATTAAAAAAAACCTTGTGTCACATCTCGTCTCAGTGGGGAGACAAAGTAAATACCGTGTCACCCCACTGGCCATGATGCCCCTGAACTGGAATTGATTCGCTCCCTATTGGTAATATGTGCCTACTTCTGGTCCAATGCACTTCGCCCTCTCCTCCAGCACCTAACGACGCTTTTGTGACCTTCAACTTGAGGCAGGTGGTAAAACTGGAAAGTAATACTAACCACATGGAGCTATTAGTTTAGATATACCATAAAAAATAGCGCCATATTTCACGAAGCCCTTAATTCTGATGCGGATAAATTTATTACTTAATAACAATTGAAAAGAACTTATAGAATCTTATATTAATACGAGTTTAACCACGCAGTGAAAATGACTGCACATTTTGTTAACTTATAGTCTATATAATAAATACGAATGTCAGTGTGTCATTATAACACTTTTTCAACAGAAAGGGACACAACTCTCTAACTTTCAATAGCTCATGTTACAGAAATTTTGGATTCCCAAGTTTTCATTACTGCGATTGTTTTCGGCGATTTTTTTTACGTCATTTTGTACGATAATAATTTTTATAACCGGGAAATAAATTTGGGAATAATCTACATTAATTGCAAAATCCAGCGAAAGACACCATAAAATAAAAATAGTTGCTTGTATGGAAAGTAAGGACCTACGTACATCAAATTGTCTTCAAATTAAGTGGCGGCAGAAGAATTATCGTTGAACTTTTAAATGGTAAGCTTAAATATTAATGCAATACTTAAATACAACGATCAATGTTGAGTTCTTCTGTAGTTTATTGTTACTAATCGCATACGGCAGCAGTATTCCTCGCAAAAACATCCTCCGCCAACAGAGGACCAGATTACAATTAAATGAGCCAAGGCTGCAGCGATGAAAAGAAAGTTCCGTGCAAATGAAAACCCAGATCAAACGGCAGCCAGGAGAGCGTCTAATGCTGGGAATATGCAAAGACTGAAGGACTCTCAAACTCCTGAACAAGCCGAAGGCCCAAACAAGAGCCCTCCGCAGCAGCTTGTTTAAACGCCGACCGATCGGGTGCCTTTTTAAGCTAGTATATAATAATTCTTTTGAGACCATAATTTTACCAATTCATCCAAAGCAAGGCGATAAAGCCACTAAGATGCAAGGGGTTACTGGGAGTGAAAGAATCAGAGAAAAAACGAAAAAAGGAGAGAAGACAATAAAAAAAAAACGATTAAGAAGACAGGATAACAGATGACATTGCATTTAAACGCGTGAAGAGCAAAGTTGATTGGAATGCAGGAAGCCGAAAGGGAGTTCCACAAGCAAGAAGTGCGAGAAAAGAAACTGTTAGCAGAACTTAAAATTACATATAGTAATTTCAACTGAAAAATTATGAGACGTAGCTGCCAATCTAGTACTGCGTTTAACTTCGAAGTACAAAAGAGGAAAGCTCATCATAAAAATTACCATGTAAATATTTATAGAAAAAGCACAGAAAGATACGTAATGACGACGGGGAAGTGACTGGATTCGAGATGTCAGATTAGAACCTATAACATTACAGATTCTTCTTTGTATTTTAGCAAGAATCTCTAAATACCTAACAGAAGCACCAGACCAGATGCAACAGCAGTATTCAATGTATGTATGAATGATAGATATGCTTTTTAAAAATTAGGAACAAAATATGGGTTGTCCTAAGGGACACTTGTATTAATGTAAAAAGATCATTTTGCGATTAGATAAGAAAGATTGAATCAGATCAAAAATTCGCCCAAAAACACAATCGCAAATCAACTTGGGAAGAAGACGAGCAGGTCAAAAACCTTCAAGATATCTGAAGCATTCTTATCTAAAGATTGACAAGCTCTCTAAGCAATGACTATCAACGCATAATCAATTGAGCTAAAGAATCGAAAGCCATATTTGTCTGAAAGAAGATCCCACGAGATGAAATGCTTAACCATTTCGGAGTCCATTAGAGTCACTGAGACTTTACCAAAACGTGTCAGTCGTAGATTGATCGATAGCTAGAAAGACTAAATGATCCACTTGTGTTCTTAAAAAAAGAACTACAGAAGAGAATTTCCTACAAAAACGAAAGCAAGAAAACAAGGCATTTATTGTAGAGTTTAGAGAGAACAAGAGCCATTTCTTAAGGACTATTACAGAGATACCATGAAGACCACGTGCTTTGTGGGGAGCCAGGGTAGAGAGCATCATCTGATTTCAGGAGTTAGGAGCATCGTCTGATTTCTGTCAAAACGTTTCGGGTGTTATTCCCCGACCTTCTTCAGAACTAAACTCTATATTCAATCTACCAGAGTAGTTATTTACAGTATTTACAATGTTCGGATCGTTTGATTCCGGCCCGAAAAATGATCTAGCACGACAGATTGAACCGACTTTTCTAGCAGAAGACGTATCAATTGTTTCAATAAAAACGTCAGCTCAAGGAGGCGGAATGAGTCACTCTCTTGCTGATAGAGGGCAAAAACGCTTTTCTTAGACGATTAAAAAAATAGCAATTTCGTTTTGGAGGTGTTAAAATTAACAAACCATTCCTTACCCCAGTTAACAACAGATTAAATATCATTTTTTAGATAGATCGCTAATCTGACCTTATCAAACCTATAAGAGTTACTAAGAGAGGTATAAATATTTGTGTCTTCAGCATAGATATCAATTCGTGAACTGATGACATAGAGTTTAGAGAGAGAACAAGCGCCATTTCTTAAAGATTATTACATGGCTACCATGAAGACCAGATGCTTTGTGAGGAGCAGGGTTAGAAATGATACCTGAAACAATGGAGGAAGTTCTATGCATATAACTCAATAGAGACTCTATTCTAAGTGGAAAGTCATGTCAAGATATTCCAGGCGTGTCAAAAGTAGAATTGGAAGAGAATTTACGCGCAAAACATTCTGCGTCATCGGAAGATGATAACATATTTTCATAACAGATGAAAATGAGTGAAGAGAGGAGGGATAGAGGGCTTAACATTATTTAATACGCTATTGGGGAGACGTCAGTATTCACGAGAAACAAACTTGTTTGAGGCTATACGCTGCCTCATTCTGTCAAAGAAAACCTTAGCCTCATCGAGGACATCTACAATTATTACGAGTAGATAAAAAGAAGCATCTGCTGTGATCAGAACTATCACTAGTAAAAGTAATTTCTGTGTGCTATAGCGGCTGAACAGGCAGGTGGGAATGAAGAAGCTTGTGGTTTCCTCTGGTATTTACGAGATGGCCCAAAAGCATCGATGGCGGTTTTTACCCTAGAAAAAAATCTAATTGGTACAATTCTTAATAGGAAGGAAAAGAAAAATGGGTGACTTGTTTTTCGTTGGGGATAGACCATTTCTCAGTGATTTTTTTTTTGTTTCATTTTTTTTCTTTTTCATATTCCTAACTTGAAATGTTTAATCTATAGTAAAATGAAAAAACTGTTAAAAAATATGGTTATTTCTCGTTGTAGTACCAATATATTGGTTGTTTTTGTTTAGTGACATATCAAACTTTATCGGTTATTTAATACCGAAATGTAAATCATTTGTAGGGAATTTTATTTTACTTCTCAGATAATAATAGTTTTAGCGATACAAACCTTAATAATTAACCCTGGGGGAGGATAAATCGATTCATGCATTTCCCGTGGGGTATTTGCGCATAAGTGAATATAACGTGCCCAACTAGAATTGGAACTCGGCTCTGCGATTAACAATTCCCAACCATTATCCATTACACCAGCCGCACATCCAAGCTTACGTCACCTGGTATTCCCAAGTGGCCAGTCATCTAGGTAATGACCAGGCTCGACTTTGCTTCACTTCAGTGATCCTACGGGAAGCGGTGTTTCAATGTGGTGCGACCGTAAGTCTTTCAGTGTCTTGCATCTCCTCCAAAAGGACTAGGGTACCATTGTCCTAAATAGGTCAAGTTTCGTTAATATTAAATGCCCGGATATTTACCCGGACACTTTTATCTGAATTTATTAGGACAAAGATATATGATTATTTTATTCCCACAATTTTGGGTTGCAAACCAAGAGATCTTTCAGTCTTTACAATCTGTTGAATCTCCGTAACATATCTGATTTAGGCTATAATGCTCAAGTTTTCACTAATATCGCCATCTGGTCTCTGTCATAACGTTTCGGGCGTTATACTCCGGCCTTCTTCAGAAATAAACTCTTTATTTAATCTACCGGAGTAGTTATTTACACTATTTACAATGTTCGGACTGTTATCGTTATCTTTGTTGCCATATTCACGACATTTCGACCGTTGTACGCTCCGACCTTCTTCAAGTGATTGGAATTTCGAACTGGACCCTTTATTTCGTCCACCAGGGTATATTGTTTTAGTTCCACGTGCCACTGAGTATCATTTATTTCCCTTTAACTCAACTATACAAGTTTTTTGTTCACCTCTGCTGTAAACCAGGTATTGAACTCTGAACTGTTTTGGCCAAAGTCACTGGATTACCAACGCTTTTATCCACTGCTCACCCTGTTTTCTATTTCTTTTTTAATCCATTTACCCCAAACAAGGAAATAAAGCGACTAAGATGCGGGGAGGGGGGGGCTTGTTGAATGTGAAAGAATATCAGAAGAAAACTAAAACAACATTAAGGAGAGTTTGATTTGGTTTGGTTTGTTTTACGGTATATCAATCTCAATGGGTTATTTAATGCGGACAAAATTTTTATTGCTGGTAATATTTTGTTTTGTCAAAAATCAATTGCTGGTAATATATTTTTCAAAAATGTATTGCTAGTAATATTTATTTTTTAAAAACATATTGTTGGTAATTTTTTTTCCAAAAATGTATTGCAGGTAATAATTTTTTAAAGCATTTCTGGTATTAAAACCTATTCGTAAAAAACTTTCATAGTGTCTTGATCCCAGTTTTGGGTGGGTAACTATTTGCCCATAGTTGGGTCCCTAACAGGTGCTACCACCCCGGGTCAGGTTAGACTTGAGAACACCAGCAATTAAGAGGTGGTTCCACGCTCCTCAAAACCTCCTAATCAGAGGCCTTGCTGCTGGACGCAGTTTATCGTCTTACTCAGGACGCGGATGTAGTTTATCGTCATACCAAGGACGGCATTAAGAAGAGAGAACAATAAAAGAACAGAAATTAAGAAGGCGGTTTGGACATAGATAAATGATGGATGTTTATATTTAAGTCTATAAGGAATTACTTAGTTCGCTAAGAAGTAAATTTGGTCGTTTCTGTTAGAGCCGATAAGCATTTACTGGGTATTATCCCTTTACTACGGATGAAGTTGATGGGCAACGTCAAAATGGGCATTTTGTATCGGACACCAAGTGATGATCTCTTTCTGAGCCAAGTCACTGGATTACCAAAGCTTTTATCCACTGCTTACCCTGTTTTTTTTCTTTTTATTTCTTGTTGAATCCATTTGCCCCAAACAAGGAAATAAAGCCACTAAGATGCGGGGAGATTGCGCGTTAACGAATATCAGAAAAAAGAAAACATTATTAAGGAGAGAAAACAATAAATGAACAGGAATTAAAAAGACAGGAGATAACGATTGACGTCTTCTACTAAGTTGTCTGTATGGTTTGAACTCACTATTATAAATGAACGATGCTTTAATCTACTTTCGTATTATCCGTGAGATAATCTTAAACCTATAGATTTGAACCCTAAACCTAATTTTCTTCTTTCTTATCAGCTGCTGACATTGCTGCCGCTTGAATTCTTTCACATCCATTCTCTCTGTTCTTAATTCTGCTGCTGAAGTCATTGTTTCTTTTTCTTTATTAAAAACAACCATATGGAACTTATTTTTATGCTAGGTCTACTGATGAGGCCCTCATACGCGCTGATTCCTTCAGACGTGTGATTCTTGCTTTATTGAACTATCTGTCGATTCGATATCTCAATCAATAGGATGCCTATAAAATCAATAGGGTGCCTATAAAATCGATAGGGTGCCTATAAAATAATGCTTAGTGTTTATGAATTCATAACCAAAGCAGTAAAAATTCTTGGCGACTCCATTTTCTTTTCTTTTTTTTTTGAAGATCCCCGAGATCCAAGCCATTTTTGTCTGCTGCTGATCCTTTCATCGAATTCCGACCTGCCCACCACGTCCCCTACCACCGAAAGAAAGAATTTACTTCCGAATGTTCGCTCTTTGTAGTTGCTCGGTATTTCTTTTTTCGAGATAAATACCGCTTTATTAATCTGAAAAAAGATTTCCCAGAAGCAGTCTTAAATCGTACGGAATGACAAAAAGAATGCTTCACTTACATCACAGTGGATGAGAATTCATTTTCCGTAAAAAATGTAAAAAGCTTTAAACAGGGAGTTAATGTAGTATATGTAGAACAGTATGTACTATATAGATTGTATGCTCTCTCTCTCTCTATCTCTCTATCTCTCTCTCTCTCTATATATATATATATATATATATATATATATATTAACTGATTTAAAAATATGTTTCCATCGCTACACATGAATTACTATGTTTCAAAAACAGAAACTTAAAACTTCAAATTCAATTTTATAAATAAATACGGAGCTAGGGGCTTTAATTTAATTACATGACTGAATTTGAAGATTTTAGTTTCTGTTTTTGAAACATGGTAATTCCTGTATAGCGATGGAACCATATTTTTAAATCAGTTAATTTATAATATTTATGCTCTGTAAATT
>CAHIKZ030000835.1:1215000-1255000 GCA_903632075.3 Acanthosepion pharaonis | reverse complement strand
AACTAAGACAATTAATTAATTAGAAAAAGTTTTAATTGCATTTATAAATAATATATATTATGGACAGAAGTGTCTGAAGAAAAAAGAGTTTCGATTAATAATGAATTTTATAAGAATTGTTTTCTTTTGTTTTTTTTTTTAATTTTCCTTAGAATAATTTATAAAGTATTAAATCTTTGAAGATGTATAATAATGTCCGAAACAAAAGTGAGACAAAATGTAAAAAGTTATTAACGACGCGTTTCTCTAGAGCGTTTGCTCTCTTTGGCTTCCTAGGGCTATAATGAATGAAAGACAAAACTGTGTGTGATAGAAAATGTCTTGGGGTCTTTGAGGATAAGCAGTAAACATAAATCAAATTAAATTGCATAACTTATCAGCTCCAATGTCCAGAACTCAAGAGAGAATTCCTTGTTTCCTGTTTAGGATTAGGTTTCCCGTTCTATCTACTAAAGTCTTCTCATTTTTGCTTGGGGTGAAATGATTAAAAAAGATTATATATATATATATATATATATATATATATATATATATATATAGAAGAAGAAGACTTTAATTATCTATTTCGATTATAATTTATTTCGTGGATACTAGGAAATTTCGGTCTGAAGAGTTGAACACCTCCGTGTCCACGAAATAAATTATAATTGAAATGGTTAATTAAAGCCTCCGTCTACTCATTATCTTTATAATGCTCTATAGTCTACATTGAGCTCTCCATGGATTTATATCCTCCTAGGAATTATCCCTTCCAGTCACAAGCTGGTAAGACGTATATATATATATATATATATATATATATATATATATATATATATATATATATATATGTATATATATATACGTGCGTCTTTTATGCTTGTGTGTCCGTTGCGATTCTATGCCCATGTGAAAACTCCGATATAAACCCCATAAAAAAAAATAAAAAAAAAAAAAGAGAGAGAGATAGAGGTGTGAGCATATCACCTCATTGCTGTCGGAAAAAATTGAAGACGAATAGATGTCGATGTGTCGATGAGTACCACGTGATCCATCTCGGCGTTTCCTGACGGTGACATGAAGAAATTGCTGACATTTTTTTTGCCAATTCTGACGCGACTAGCGCGATTTTCGCTTTCATTTTCCTTTGTTCAGAAACGCTTCATTGAAATATTTGCCCGATTCAGGTGTGTGTGTGTGTGTGTGATGTGTGGGGACTGCAGCGCATCGTGTCACTATGGATGACTTGGTAGCCATTTAAGTTATTATACCTCTACAACTTCTACGTCCTTTTGTTTCACAAAATCGATTATTCCCTCCGTGCAACTCTATTTTCATCACCTTCCATCTCTCTACCCACCATTTCTCTCAATATATATATATATATATAAGTTCTGATGTATATATATATATATATATATATATATATATATATATATATTATATATTTGTATTTCGGCAGTAATCCTTCACTTATACATGTTTCATTAAAGACAACAGACAAGATACTGTTATTAAGCTTTTTATTTAATTTTTCTTGTGTTTGAACAAGTGTTTTCTTTTCCGGACAGAGTGTGGAAGCTGTTCTGTAATTCCGAGCGCTTTCAGTTATACTGTTAGCCATTATCAAGGATGATATTATTTTTACATTTAACCGGATGTAGGGGTTCTATATATGTTTCTAGAGTTATAAGGGTATTTTATTTTCCGAACAAAGCACATTGTGGCCGTGTTCGTAGATAATATTATCGAGTATTGACTTTTCTTTATTATTAAGGCTTCCATTATTTTTAATCTTTTTTTACATGTGGATGAGATGCTTGTATTTTCTACTAGTATATTTCGGATGGAGTCAGGTAATTTTTTGTCTGTGTTTTAATGGGTTCTGGTGGAGCTGTGGTCGGACAGATGTAACGTAAGGCGTCTGGATAGGCACGTAGTAGTGTGGCCGATGTAATTATTTATGTGTTCGTTTTGATCAGGAAACAGTTACTTTAGGAGCATTTAAACTCGTAAATAATGTTCGTTCTTTGTAGTTCTGATTTTGAAGGTGTGTTCTTATTCTTAAGGATAATGTTAGCTGATTCATTTTTTTTTTTTTTTGTAGCAGATAATTAATTTAATTAACTGGGGCACTGTATTTCTTTATGATATTTCTAAGTGAAGATTCATCTTATTTGTAGTTAACGTGCATTTAATGTACTTTTGTAGAAAATATTTATGTTGTTTTTATCGGTGTGTTCACTATCGTTATTATTTAATTTGGAAAAAATAGTCTAATCTGGTTGTCGATGAGGTAGTTCAGAAAACCATTGTTAGCTAGCGTCTATGAAGATAGTCAAAAAATAAACTCTCGTTCTTCGATGTCCTCGTAGAATACTATAACAGTAGTTTTACCAATTCATTGTGTAAAGCCCCAACGAGCAGAAATTATTGCCATCTTAATTTTAAGAGTGAATGCCCACTCATACAAAGTAGCAGTGATAAAAAAAACTTTCTAAAGAGAGCACAAATTACTTTATCCTCTCGTCTACTTTTCCTTAAAGAACTCAACAATGCAAAACAGTCACTAGGTAACAACTTTTTCGTAACTATATATATATATATATATATATATATATATATATATATATATATATACCTTGTGCAAATCAATTGAAATAACCGATTTAGTTTCCTTTCTTTCACGATACGGTCAGTTTTAGACCCGATGGAGTGATAGGGTGTAATCGATTTCTATTTTTAGCTCAGATTAGGTCAATTGCAGTGGGATGCATTAATATGAATCTATTTTTGGGGTGTATGATGAAATTTGCTTGTCCTGGAAAAATATTGCGTCATTCGTGATTTCATCACATTTTTATCACGCTCACACACTATTGTCTCGACAATTGATTAGTTGTCCTACGGCCATTGTCTGCGATGGACGTTACTCCAAGGAAGCGTATGAAAATTGTAACACTGCACGAACATACACTGGCAAGCCTTATAGAGAGATCGCCGACTGTACAACGAAAGAGAATCTCGTGACGGCCATTATAGACGTGTGGTACTGTGACCCCAAAATCAATGAGGAGTGCTCCAAATTAGTGGATTCCATGCCAAAACGTATCAAAGACCTTCTAAACAATACAGGCGGACATACGAAGTACAAACATGCGCACTGGGTCATGCTTCATTAAAAAAATACGAAAAAGTAAATAATAACGGAATTATTCGTTTTGTTTCAATTAAATTGCACAAGGGTGTACGTGTGTTTGTGGCTGTTTATCTGTGTCGGGGAGATGATGGCTTAGAACATTCCTAACGTTTTTCAATAGGTAGGGTTCAAAGACTTGGTTCAGTTTTACACGTGGCTGGAATTAGATATATGTACATACACTGAAAGGTGTCGTTTGTCTACCTATATGATTCGTGTCTGGATTTGCATTTTCATGAGAATTTTAAATGTTGTTTTAGACTACAATTAAAAAGGCAACAAAATGAGAAACCTTCTCATTTGACATATATTCATTTCCCTAAAAGAAAAAAAAACGTACATACAGTAAAAAAAAGTTATACATGTAGCAAATAAAAAATCGTTGTACATGTAGCAAAGGACAAGAGAACGTTGTACATGCAGCAAAAAACAAAAAACGTTGTACATGCAGCAAAGAACAACAAAAAAAAAGTTGTACATGCAGCAAAAAACAAAAACGTTGTACATGCAGCAAAAAACAAAAAAACGTTGTACATGCAGCAAAGAACAAAAAAACGTTGTACATGGAGCAAAGAACAAAAGAAAAACGTTGTACATACAGCAAAGACCCTAAAAAACGTTGTACATGGAGCAAAAAACAAAAAACGTTGTACATGCAGCAAAGAACAAAAAACATTGTACATGTAGCAAAGTACAAAAAACGTTGTACATGCAGCAAAGAACAAAAAACGTTGTACATGCAGCAAAGAACAAAAAACGTTGTACATGCTGTGTAGGGAAATGGTGGCATAACTGAGACTCGGTCGCAAGATACAGAAATGGAAATATTTTGAAAAAGTTCTGGCAGAATGTTCCTCATATGAGATATGTTCTATATATCTCATATAAGGTTTGTAACCCATTTGAAAAAGAAAAACTTGAATACGTGAATCTGTACGATGCTTGGGTGTCTGGCTTTACGACGAAAAAAAATAGTGGACTGCATTGTAATCTGCGGTTTTCTGCTCAAACGCAAAGAATAATTGCAGGTGATGTAAAATGCGTCACCATTAATCACTCAGCAAATCGGTTTGCACCTGATAAAGATAATTCTGTGTATCCACTGGGATTGGAATTCCGATCCATATTTGATCTGCGTTTGATCCCAATTCACACACACACACACACACACACATACATACATACATATATATATATATATATATATATATATATACACGACTGTCCAATAGTTTGAAGCCACCCCCAGAATTATTATGGGATGAACTTGACAGAAGAGTGAAAATAATGAAAAAGACCTCTTAGAGTTATTGAACATGAATGGAATCAATTATCAAACTTAAATTTTGAGAAACTTTTGCAACGAACGCCAAAAATTTGTGCTGCGGTAATCAACGTTAAAGGAGGATATTTTGAGAAGAGCAAATCATAAAATGCTGTTTTTTTTCTTTTTGTCATAAAATTTCTAATAAAATATCCACTTATTTGAACCATCTATAATAATTTCCTGTTATTTAAAGTTCAAAAAACTACTTTTGAGGCCAATTTAAAAATTACCAAGAGTTCCCTGAAAGATTTGAATAAGAAATGGACCGACAATTTATTTATTAAAGACATTTTTATGTTTAACGTTCTTTTTTATAGATACAAGTAATTGCTCTGTTTATAATAAACAGTATTAAATAACATTTACCGGCCTGAATGTCCGAGAAATTTTCATAGAAAATATTTGTCCTTTGACAGGATTCGAACCTGCATCCTATACGGAACCGTCATTTACGCTGACGTGCCTTAACCGACTCGGCCGCAAAGGAGGGTTCGGTAGGCAAGGTCGAATTTACTGCTTATAAACTTCAATCTTCCATGAATCTCGTACATTCATAACTGCTCTGGCGTATCAAATGTAAACAAATGACGTCATATATTAAGAAATGGACAAAGTCCGACAATCGTAAAAATGTCTTTAATATATATATATATATATATATATATACAGTGGTGGGGGAACAAATATTTGTACGCATACAAATTTTTAATTTATTGTATTTCCATCTAATGAATAAACATACTTTTCATATAATTAACTGTACACAGATGCATAATAACTAAATATGCATAGAAAACAGAAAATATTTTGATTTAATAGAAATAAATCCCATTTATCCATTTTAATGGACGAAAAAAGTATTTGTACAATGCAAATTTCAGATTTTAAAACTTTTAAATTGTTTTAATTCTTTAGATTATTCAAGTGGAATATTCTAGAATGTTTCAATAATGTTATCAGTAGTTATTTTTAGTTTAAAAATACAAACAGAATATTCTGTAATTGATATTCATACAAGGTTATCATCATTATTAGAAGTAAAGAATTGACAAAAAAATGATTGTTAAGCTCTAAAAGAAGATAAAAGTTACAGGAAAATCTCGGAGAACCTGAATATTCCATTTACTACCATTAGTTCATTCATTGCAAGGTATAAAAACTCAAAACTGTTAAAAAACAAAGAACAGCAAGATTTTCGAGGAAATTAATGCGCCAACTTAAATAAAATCCAATGGTTACACGTCAAGAGTTTCAGGATGATTTGATTTCATCAGGAATCTGTGTCACTAAACAGACAATAAGCAATGAAATTCATAAATACAATTTAAAGTCATGCTCCTCTCGGAAAACTCCACTGCTATTGAAAAGACACAGATATGTCAGGTTGAAATTCATTCGTGAACATAAGGCTCATTCAAAAGCCCTAGAAAAGTTAGGCGCCGGGAACGATTTTCGTTAAGCTCAGATTCAGGGTTGCTAGATTATGCAAGGTTAAAACTATATATTAATATATTATACTAGCCATTATCGTTGCTTTCATGGTTCAAGGGGAGTAGCTCTTATTTTCTTTTTATCCAAAATTGCAGCTAGCTTAAAATTTTAAGCACGCCTGCTAGTATATTTATATATATATATATATATATATATATATATATATATATATATATATATATATATGGCATCCGTCGGTCTCGAGAGATCTTGGGTCTGCGCCAAAAGGAAAGGAAAGCCTCAGCTGCTGATGGCGGCACAGCATATGTTATGGGTGTACAGACCCACACGGGAATGACAGTCTCGAGTGCAAGGAATACATGTGAAGACGCTCTCCTCCAATGTCGCCGTGTTTGTTTTCTTTCCGTCGAGCACGCTTCTCTCTGGCGGAAAGACACCGTTTCTTCCTTCCCACTTCAGCCCTTGGTGTAAATCGCGTCTCCAGCGTCAGACATCGTTGGCAACGTCTTCCCACCTCTCGATGTCCATTTTCTTGTCCATTGCCTTCATGTTTCTTTTGCAGACGCCCTTTTGCTGTTTTCTCCACATATCTGGGTTGAAAGCCGGAAAGATATTCATTCACGCATATAGCCGTGTCTTGAACAAGTAAACCTGGCGGAACCCATCCCTCTTCTCTATTTTGAAAGCTCACCTTGGTCAAGACAGGTGGCCATTGATTCCATCGCTGAACCTTCCGGCCTAACTATTGACTTCATACTAGGCATCCCATCGCACTGGCTGCATCTATAGCTAAGGAGCCCAATATACCCCATTGTGTTCCCTACAGGAAGTGTCACCTGCTTGTTGACAGGTCGTGCTTTTAATCCACGAAAGCCTGGTGGGGGAACCGGTTTAGTCGTCGATGATCCGATCATTCAGCAAGTAGTACTGGGTTGCACAGTAGCAGTAACACTCATAGAGTGGCCTGGCATAAATTAATTGATTTATAATAATAATAATATCATAAAAATATACTATTTGCATTATTAGGACTCTGGAACTTATTATTATTGGTTCCCATATTGTATTCATTTCTATGTTTGGTCGGCTCAGGAGATTTTTGTGGCCTAGCATATGTCCTGATTCCTTAAGTTTACGAATTTTCCAATGGTGCTCTTTATCTATGATCTCAACCGGCAGAGTGGATAAAGGCGTTAGTTAGATCCAGTGACAGGACCCAAAGAGTGTGAGTTCAATACCCGGTTAAAGCATAACGGGTTCAGTTCGACATTCCAACCATCTGAACAATGCCGGAGCGTACAACGACCGAAACGTTGTAATAAATATGGCGGCAAAGATGAGGACAATAGTTCGAATAATTAAATAGTGTACATCATACCTCATCTCAGAAATATAGACACATAAAAATATAATTATAAAATAATAAATTGATTAATACCAATTTTATAATGAATTATTGACTTGCATAATAAAGTTTGTTCAACTTGCTTGCTAACCATTGATTCTCGAGAAAGCTTATAAAATCTTTAATATATACAGATTCAGTATTTACTATGATATTTGCAGGGCACCCTGTGAGGACCGAAATCACTACTGCGTATGTAGGATGCGGGGATAGCGTAACTGAGTTCAAATTCCAGCGTAGTTTTTTTTTCCTTTCACTTTCGCCTTAATATGCTCCGGGGAAGTACAAATCTATTCCTCCACTAGCTATGGTTTAAATAACAGCGTAGTCTGAACTCACTTACTTTGAGTGGCATCTAGTCGAGAAGTTTTACGCTAAATATATAAAGAGAACATGAAATCACTCTACGACCTTTCCAAAGAGACAGGATCATTTGAAAGGGTATTGTATTTTTAAAAATAGTCTACCAGATTATTTAACTTTCTGCTGAATAGCAAGGCACCTTTCTTAATAGCTGACCACCGCTTTAACGGTGGTAGAGAAAAATGACTTAATACCCAGCCACCGGTTGAACAGTGGTAGGGAAAATTGACTTAATGCCCAGCCACTGGTTGAACGGTAAGTAAACACTTATAAATATTTTTATATGTACCGTGAAAAATTACATGCCAATTATTTGCAAATTTTGACTCAAGAGCTCAGACAGAAGGGTTTAAATTGTTCAAGAACGCAGGGCTCAAAGGGTTAAGGATGTACGCAATCATAGCTCTCCACAACATCCTATTTTGTGTTAACCTTTAAAACTTTATCATACCTTGTCCCTGTTCTGTCATCCATTTACACAAAATCATTGTCCCCCTGTTTCTATTGTATTCAATATGTCCTGTGAGTGATAAATTCTCTAGGCCTTCTTTCCTTATTAGGTGACCCAGAAATTTAATCTGTTTCCTTATAGTTCCTACTTTCTTGGAGACATCCTCGCTGTTCTCCATGCACTAGAACCATATCTCTGTCGCTTCAAGTCTCTTCTTTATCTGTGAGGAAATTCTCCAGCATTTACTGCTATATAGATTAGATACTATATAGCGGTTCAGTGCTCTTCAATTCAAAGGAAATTTTTCTATCTCTAAATTTTGAGTCAGGAGCTCAAGTAGAAGGGTTAAAATTGTTCAGAAATGCAGAGCTCAAATGGTTAATTATGCTAGCTTGGTTAGGATTAAGGCTGTAAAATTATTTACCCTGCCGTATTTTTTCTCGCAGATGCGACACCAAAAGCTTGTTGTTCGGACGAGCTCCATTCCGTAGTTCCAATAGTTCAGGCTTTTACAGCGAAGACCCGCCACTTCCACGGAGTCGAATCATCCTCATTTCTTCTATATTCCAATTGTAAAGAGGAAGTTCCACTCAGTTTCCCCCACCCAAAACACCTACTACTTTGTGAAACAAACTTCCGCGTGGTTTCTTCCTCAAAATCTACAAGGATGTGCGGGTGGTGCAACTGATAGTGGTTCGTTATGACAAATTGGAGAACCAAGTTCGAATTCCAGTCGAGTTCAATACATTCCCTTACGCGCAAATAGCCTTTGGAAAGATATGCATCCATCTCTTCTCCTCCCAACTATGGGTTAAATAGTAGGACATGTATCTATAAAGACCATTGTTATCCCCGAAAGTTGTTAACGTAATATTCACTCATAAAATGGAATTATTCTTACAATCCAAAATATATTGATAAAGGTTGATAATCCGTAAAAACCAAATCAATCAATCAATCAAAATCCCCAAACGTTATCATCTTAACCATTTCTAGTTCAGTGCTAATCTTCCACTTCGCTTGCTAGTTTTACATTCATATCATACACCAGTGGTACACAACGTGTGGTACGCCTCAGGAAACTGCTTGGATATCTGACTAGGTTTCACTTTTTAACATTTTCATTTTACTTATATATTTATATATAACTAAATATATATAGCATATTTATTATGGTTACATTTTTCAATTACACACTCACATTGCTGTAGAACTAACGGAAGCGATATAATGAACAACAAAACAGTGAACTGAAATACGTATGACAACATCATGTTACTGGTGTAACGTGTGAATGTGTGAGAACCACGCCTATGAATAGTAAAAGTCCATTTTCATTGACGTATATTTGTGATTTGGCCTTTCAAAAATTCGTCTGACTGTTCTTAAAAAGAATAGCCAGGTGGATTCTGGCCAAAATTTTTTAAAATTATCATTTAATTCCTTAGATTCATAATCTATCTGTTATAAATGAATAATACTACGAAGGTTCAAATAATATTTTCTCAGATCGTTATTACATAATTGTATGGCACAAATATGGTACCTGACCCTGGCACAAATATGGTACCTGATCCTGGCACAAATATGGTACCTGACCCTGGCACAAATATGGTACTGGTCCCTGGCAAAAAGATGGTACCGTCTTCTGGCGCAAGTATGGTATCGGTCCCTGGCACAAATATTGTACTGCTATCTGGCACAAATATGGTACCGGTTCATGGCACAAATATGGTACCGGTCCCTGGCACAAATATGGTACCCGTTCCTGGCAACAAATATGGTACCAGTGCCTGGCAAAATATGGTACCTGTCCCTGGCACAAATAAGGTACCGGTTTCTGGCACAAATATGGTACCAGCCCCTGGCTCAAATATTTTACCGGTCCCTGGCACAAATATGGTACCGGTTCCTGGCAACAAATATGGTACCAGTGCCTGGCAAAATATGGTACCTGTCCCTGGCACACATAAGGTACCGGTTTCTGGCACAAATATGGTACCAGCTCAAATATTTTACCGGTCCCTGGCACAAATATGGTACTGGTCCCTGGCTCATATATGGTACTAGTCCCTGGCACAAATTTGGTACTGATCCCTGACATATCAAAAAAAAAAAAAAATGGGGTGCTGTGAGGGGGACAGCGCCCTCCACAAAGATGTATTGGAAAGCCTCTTTCGCCGGTCCGTCGCGCATTGAAAAAAATAAACATCAGATAGTTTGAGAAGCACTGTCATATACCTCATTCTGTAAAACTCTTGATTGAGTGGCTCTCGAGCTTTGTGAAAAAAAAAGAACTGAACTCACAACCCTAACGATAGGTTTTAAAGTTTCTTAATCAACTCTCTCTGAACACGACGTCCTCACTTACGCTTCTTATTCTTCGGCTGGGCCATTCTTATCTAATACCAGTGCATTCAAAATGGAGCTAGGTTATTCGAGATTCGCTGGAAATGAAGGCAAATAAAAAAACACGCACACACACAGTCGAACGACGAGTGTGAATAAGAAGCGAAGAAAAAATAATAAAACGTTCGTAACAAAAAAGAGTGTCGCGGAGGGTTGAGAGAAAAATCACATTCAGTCATTAGTTTATCCTGATCCCCACCCCCCTATAACGTTTGTAATTCTCTGTTCTGATATTAATTTAGCTGTCTATTAAAATAAGACTCAAGGCGATATTATTTCGGCTTTTTTACTTCTTTTTTTTTTTCGGGAACTGTGCCCCAGGATAAGTTTATTTCAATGACATTCACCAATTTTGGCTTGCTTTCTGTCTGAGGAACAAAAACATCAGTGAATTTACGAAATTGCAATTAAAAAATTCTCAGGCGGAGGAAGAAAAGGTGCAGAGGGTTGGGGTCAGGAGTGTGAAATGTTGGATCCTTAAGTGAAAGAAAGTGAAGAGGCTATGACAGTCACGTTCTAGAGCCTCGTTCTGGAGTAGATAGATCCTCACTAAGTGACTCATATATACACATTTTTTTTCTGGATGCTGAAATAATTACGTATTTCGTCGATGTTCGAATCCAAGTTTCAAATACTGATTACAGATCCTTGCCACTTGCAGGGTTGGTGTTACTTTCCATTTATTTATTTTTTTAACAAAAACGTTTTCATACATTTGACAGAGCAAAATATTTAAAAACCGCTACTGAAGCAGAATATGTTTCACAACCTAACATAATGACTGAACTTATTACCAACAGGTTTTTTACCATTCATGTCTATTCGAGACAGAACTATCCACAGATTTTTTCCTTTATTATTTGTGAATTCCAATGCATTCTTGGGAAAGGTCTTGGAGGGTTTTCCCGTGGCCTTCACGACTTGGAATTGAAAGCTTTCTTTGTTTTAGACTGGTTGCCAGCCAAGCTTAAGCATCCCATTCTACCCTACTATTTAACCGGTAGCGATGGAGAGAAGAAATAGATTCATGAATAGATTTCATGGGGGATATATGTTAAAGTAAAGGTAAAAGATTCGGGTGGAATGTAAACGGTTAGATAAAAGAGATTTTGAAATTCTGATTGTCACATGTTATATACCGGGTGTAACAGCAAAATTGTCCAAATCGTGTAACAGCATAAATGCCTAAAAAAAACACTAAATTGATTTTATTTAGGTTTTCAGATATGACATTTAGTCATCTTCTCACCATTTGTCGTAAAAACCCTATGAGTTATTCAGCTAAAGAGAGCAGATTAAAATCATTTTGTGTCAGACCCACTGTCTTCTCAAATGAGCAGTGGTGAGAGGAAAAAGATCACTCAGGCCTTTTGTAACGGTACCAACATTCATTTTTGGTTTCCATCGTCAAAGTCCATCAAGAACCATCAAGATAACGGTGAATAAGTTTTAAGAGAGGGATCAGTAGAGAGTAAACTAGATCAGGAGGGATCATCATTTCAACTTAGAGCTAAAGAAATCAATTAGAAAAGTTCCAACTCAATCCATAAGACGTTTTGCACGTGAGAGAGGAGTTTCAGCTATGACAGTCCAAAGAGCAGTGAAAAAAGACTTGAACATGAAATCGCACGTGAAACCTATGAGGCAATCCAGGACAAAAAGTTAGACGGTTAGAGAGGGCAAAGGTCATAGGTCTTGAACGTTGGAAAATGATCCTGGAACATATATATATATATATATATATATATATATATATATATATATATATAAATATAAGTAATTATACCCGTCTGAGAAAACCTTAGATGTTTTGGCTTGTAAATGAACAAACCAATACCGAAGGAAAAATAAGGGACAAAAAAAGAAAGAACTAAGAACATGTAATTGAGGCGAAAACAATCGTCCAGAATCCAAGCTCAGAGTCCAAAGAAAAAAAAACTCCAACACGAGTAAAGCAAAAGTAACTAAATAAAGTGCTCAATACACTAAGTAGACAAAATCTAACTATGAACCTAAAGAGCCAGGTAAAACTAACCTGGCCAGTGTACCCTGACGATCCGCGTAGGTGAAACCTAGGCAGGTTTGCCTGGCTCTTTAGGTTCATAGTCATATATATATATATATATATGTGTGTGTGTGTGTGTGTGTGTGTGTGTGTGTGTGTGTGTGTGTGTGTGTAACTATACTCGTCTCGAAAAACCTTCGAATTTTTGATTTGATAATGATCAAATCAATCTCGAAGGAAAAAAAGGTTTTAAAAAAGAAAGAGCTAGAAACATGAAAGTCTGTCGAAAAAAATCGCACAGATACAGATTTGAGGCCCAAAGAAAAACCCCGACAGGAGTAAACAACAAACTAACAAAAGAGCTCAATACAACCGTTGATCAGACCTAGATAAACCTAGTTTTTCTTTTCTTTTTCTTTGGTCACGTGGTATGATTTTGATTCTCGCCTATAAATATGCCGTTTCTCTTTTGCCTCTTTAGCCAGCTTTCCCTGGCGATCCGCTTAGGTGAAACCTGGGTAGGATTGTCTGACTCACTAGGTTTATCTATCTATCTATCTCTCTCTCTCTATATATATATATATATATATATATATATATTTGAACTTCATTTCAATTCTTCATGTGCTTCCGATCCATAGCTGTGATTAATTAATGATGAACATGCCATTTTTGCTTATGATCGATTTCATCACGATTCTTGTTAAGCTTGGAGAGTAATTATACATTCTTATTACTCAAAGTAGAGTCCAATAGCGTTATAAAAACATCGAAGAATTCCAGTAATATATCTTTAATCATTTCTAAGATTTGACGATTCAGAGCTTAATTTAACAATTGGACAATTTTACTGTTACTCCTGGTATATATATAAATACGAGCGTTGTTCAAATGTTCTAAATCACACCCAGAAAGAGTTGAAGAAACAAGACCGATTTTACTGTTTTTCATCATAGTCCCCCCTGATATCAATGCACTTGGTCCAACGATGTTTAAACATTGCAATCTTATCACGGAAGATGGTGACGTCCTGCCCCCCCCCACAAAAAAAAACTAGGACCTTAACATGTTCTACCACCCCGGGTCAGGGTGGACCTGGGAACACCAGTAATTAAGAGGTGGTTCTATACTCCTCAAAACCTGATCAAAGGTTTGCTGTCGGATGTAGTTTATCGTCTTACCTAGGACGGGAGCCAAAAGAATCCCACAGAAAAAAAATGTGAAACCGTTAACCATTCCAAAGTTTAGTCCGTATACGAAGTCACTTTGAATTACCACTCATTTCAATCCCTACAATATTTTCTTAACGGGAAGAACTTCAATTTACTGGAGGCCTTTATGTTGTGGCATTGTTAAGGTCAAAAATTAAAGACACAAAGAAAGGAATTGAGTTAAACAAATATATTAACAGAAACAGTAATACAAACATATAAAAACGAGTGATACATCAAGAATGTTCGGTTCGACTGTCAGAGCTGACTGTTGGAAACCTCCCTCCCTCCAAAAAGGCAGTACCTGCTCCTATTTATAGCTGGCAGAGTCCATGCGTACGTGGGTAAATTACTATAAGACTTTAAAAATGAATAAAACCAGAATATCACTTATAAAGATGCTAAGTTCTGAGAGGATGGAATAATGAAGCTTCCTCAATGATGGCGAAAGTTAATGGAACGAGATGGATATATGTGATTGAAAAAAATCTATCTAAATATTTTTTTAATTCACTTTTGTTTAGATTTATTACATTTAAGAAATTCGAACATTATTACGTTTAACAAGAATGATCTACTTGAAAGCAACTGAAAATACAAATCACAATTTATCGATTGACTGGCATTTCAAATTCACTCAACTTCCCACCGCTGTGATGTGGCTTCCCTCTGTCTTTTCTATAAATATTTTTATGCAAGCTGTTCAAATGAGCTTTCCACTTTGGTACATTGACACGTAAATTTAAGTACACTACTAAATTGGCTACTACGTTTCATTGTTTTATTGTTGAACTCGCTAGATTTCACTGTAAGTTTTGACACAATAGTTTATTTTCTCACACTTTTCACCAGTCTTTTCATTCTTTTCTCACTCCCAGCAACTCCTTACGTCTTATTCCTTTACTTGGAGTGAAGAAAAGTGCTCAGGCGAACTACATGCCTTATTGCCACCAACTTTACCCCTTCACGGTTTGGGCCCGCCATTGTAGAAAACCAACCCTCATTCGCTCTCTATTCCATTGGTGAGAAGTAAGTTCCACTCGTGCAGCTTCATCCTGCAAACCACTGCTCAGTGGAACCGACTCCCAAGGGTATACTCCCCCGATCACTATAATCTTAACCTAGGGTTAACTGTTATCTTCCCCTATCCGCACAAACTGTGCCCCTTTCTCTGTAACCTTCTACCTCGAGTAGCCCTCGAGCCTTGTACAGAGTGAACCTCACAAAACCTTGACCCGCGCGGTGCCGGAAAGATGAGAGCTTGACAAGGAGTTAAAGAGAAAGCAATCCATGGAAACTGGCAGCTTTAACGATATCTTCATGTGTCCGGTATCGTTTTAACGGAGTTCTCGTCACGAAAACGAGATTTGTTAACTTTCGATTGAAACATATAAAAGTTCAAGAAACCAGCATCTCCGTTTTTGCTGCAGTACCGAATTCTTTTGAGATAAAGCCTGGGTCCTTAGTAAAATAAATATCCGGGTACAGGCTTTGAACAAAGACACCTGTTAACGTTTACCGAGAGAACTTGTCAGGATTTCATGCCTGTAAAACTTGTGATCGTTTAAACATGCAAATTATCAAAAAATAATCATGAATTATTCGAAAGGATAGCTTTATTCGTCATGTTTTTACTCCAGTATTTCAGCTACTGATATCTATCTGTCTCTCTGTCCGTCTCCCCGCTCTTTTCCTACAATCTTCTGTGCAGTGGAATATCTTTTGATTTAAAAATGATCAAGAAGCTTGAAAAAGTGGTAGTCAGTGGGCGCAGATCCGGGGAATATAATGAACTAGCTTAAAAGCCGCCTTATCGAGCAGCATTTAAGTTAGTTCCTGCAGATAGCTCTTGATTGTGCCTTCGGCTTATTTAGGAGTTTGAGAATTCCCAAGTTTTGCATATTCTCAACATTGGAAGCTCTCCTGGCTACTGTTTGATCTGGGTTTTCATTTGCACGGGACTTTCTTTTCCTCGCTGCAGCCTTGGTTCTTTTGATTGCAATCTGGTCCTCTGTTGGCGGAGATATCTTTTCGCCAGGCATACTGCTGCTGTATCCGATAGGCAACAATAAACTAAAGAACACAAAATTGATCGCTGCATTTAAGTATTGCATTAATATTTAAGCTTACCTTTTAAATTCTTCTGTTGCCAATTAATTTAAAGATAATCTGATATACATAGATCGTTACTTTCCGTAGAAACAATTATTTTTATTTCATGGGGGACTTTCGCTGGATTTCGTAATTAATTTAAGTTATTCCCAAATTTATTTCGAAGTTATAGAAATTGTTATCGCACAAAAATTTCGACGTAAAAAAAATGACGTAAAAAATGGCCGAAAACAATCGCAGTCATGAAAAATTGGGAATTCAGGATTGCGGGTTCGAATCTGTCTGGAATATTTTTTAATTTGCTCGCGGAGTCGGCCTGATTCCAAAATGGTATATGTTGGGTTACGTCCTTTAAGAGTAAAGTTTAAAAAGTGTGAAACACTGGCACACTGACATTCGCATTTATTTATATAGACAGAAGAAGACGAGATATTTAAAAGTTGGAGAGTTGTGTCCCTTTAAATGAAAAACTGTGACACACTGATATTCGCATTTATTCATATAGATAGAAGATGAGATATTTCATAATCATGGATTTTGATTTTTTTTACGGCTTATCAACCCTTTGCACGTTATTTAAAACCAGAAAATATTTTTGGATTCTAAGAATTTTCGGAGATAATAATAATTTGCTGATACAAGCCCTACTATTTAACACATAGCTTGGAAATGTGGATTCCCGTGCTATTTACCTTGAGCTCCTTGATAAAATGCAAAGAAGAATCAACAATATTATAGGTCCTGATCTGGCGGCTCGGCTTCAGTCACTTTCCCACCGCAGTAAGGTTGCCTCTCTGTGTCTTTCTCTAGAAATACTTTCATGGTAATTGTTCGGATGAGCTCTTTACTATAGTTTTGTTCATTTTAATAAATATTCATTGGGAGTAGGTTTTTAAATTGTTATTTTATTCCCTCACACCGGACAATGAATTTTACATATGGGGACTAGTTAGGACTTTCATAGAGACAATGAGGTATTATGGTGGGTGTAGTAAGAAAGGTAAGTAAGAATGTGTTGTTACGGTGTTGGGAATATTCTTTGTATGTTTGGGTCACTGTTTGTGGCTAGCTGATTTTACTGTTGAGACAGAACAAGACCGTCCTTTTCCCCATTCCCTATTTTGGCCTTGTGCCACATTTTGTATTTTTATGAATAATAATCGCTCTTCACTATGATGTCTCGATTTTTAACCTCAGCGCAGTACGAGACTGGCGTCGAGATCTCGTCAGTTTACATCTAGATGTCGCCATAAATTCTATGCTAATAGTTTCTTTTCACAAACCTCCCGCTCTCGACTCCATATGCTTTACAGTCAACATTAATCGGAAAAATTTTAAATGCAACGTTAGTCGCTATCTACCTTCCGCCTGATTATTCTCATTTCTTTCTACTCATTAGTAATGTTCCTGTTAATAATTCTTCCACATCCCTTGTATCTTAGTGGCTTTACTGTCTTGCTTGGAGTGAAATCGATTTAAAAAAAAAAATGGTTATTTACGCGTGACTGAACATAACGGACCTCAATGGAATTGCAACTCGGCTCTCCGATTACCAGTCCGAGTCTGTTATCCATTACACCACTCGCACATCCAAGCTTACAGCACCTGGCAATCCTGAGCGGTTACCCATTTAGATACTAACCAGGCTCGACGCTGTTTAACCGATGATGGGACGAGAACCGGTATTTCAACGGTGAATTTTTAGTGAACCTATCAAGGCAGAACCAAGATTTATTTGTGGGAAAATGCGTGTTTAATTATTTTATCATCTTTTCTATCCAACATCGGATCGGCTCGTTTATTTCAGAGTTTAGTTGGGAAAACTTGCAATCAAAGAAATTTGGCTTCCTCATAAGATTTCGCTTGAGGACCAAACACAACGTTCGACCATCTGCAGCAGTGATTTAACCATGAATAACAACCTTTCATTTCTGTATCAAATTCTTGCAGGTGATGAAAAATGGGATTTGCCTGTGAGCAAGAAACGAAAAAATACAGTGGTCATCACAAAATGGGAAACCTGTGCCAACACCAGAGACGGAGTTCTATCCAGAAAAGTCATTTGTTTGTCTTTGGTGAAATATGAAATGTGTCGTCCATTACGAACTATTGAATCATGGGAGGACTATCTATAAGGATGCGCGATGCCAGCAACCTAATCGGGTAAACAAAGCATTATATCGAAAGAGTCCTGCTTTGTTAAACAGAAAAGGTGTTATTCTCTTGAGTATGGCAATGTAAGGTCACTATCTGCAAAACGATATTGATTTATTATTATTATTATTATTATTATTATTATTATTTGTGTATGTTATGTTTCCTGCTTTGTATCCTGTAGAGTCGGGTCCAAACAATGGTCCTTAGGCCCTATAGAAGAATTGTCATTTAATTGATAGCGCTTTTCTAAGTATATGGCATGTTCTTCGTAAGGCGATCTTCTGGGCAACTTGTATGTTGATGTTACCTGGGACACTGTTAGTAAAATTGTTCATTCCTTTTCTCACGAGGCCCAGACTCCGATTACTATTGGTACAATCTCAGTCTTCATTCACCACATCCTGTTAATCTGGATCTTCAGGTCCTTTTATTTGGACAATTTCTTGATAATTTTTTATGGAAATGTTTCTCTCAGATGGTACTGCCATGTAAATAAGCATAAACTCCAGGAATTTCTTGTCTTTTCTGATAATATCAGATCTGTTGGCTTTTATTTTCTTTGTCAGCTTGAATTAGCATGTCCCAGAGGATTTTTACATCGTTATTTTGGGTAATTGTGTCTGGTTGGTGCTCATACCATCTCTCAGTGGTTTCGATTTTGTGCTTCTTGCATATCTTCCGGTGCACATATGTCGGTACTTTGTTATGTCTGTGGATATATTCATTTTTTGCTATTTTCCGGACATCCTGAGACAATAGGGTCGACAGTTTTATCATATTTTCCGCAGATCCTACTTTTCAGGTTAGTTTCATCCTTGATTATGTGACAGTTATAATATCTGGTTGCGAGGCTTTGGTCCTGAGCTGCAATAATTAGGCCTTCTGTCTCAGTTTTCGGCCCGGTGCTCCTCGGCCACTGATGTGTTTCCTGTGGCTGAGGATCACCGGGATGAAAACTGAGAAAACTATTATTATTATTATTATTATTATTATAAAAAGAATTATCAAATAGCCAGAATAACTGGTAATCCAAAGTTGGCATATCTAGTGAATACAGTGGATTATTGAAAGCTCTAATTGATTTTTTTCCTGATAATTCTAGGAACATATGCTGTGGCGTAAATATTACGCCTTTTCTTTTAACTAATTCCGGTTGGACGTTTTTCTTTGGTTGCTGTCTTCATATAACTTGGAGCAGTACTTGTTCAAATCAACCGTTTGGTTCTTTGATAGGAGATAATAAAAGAAAGAATGTTGTGATAAAAAAGCTGTTAAAGAGTAAAAGCAATAAAACTACTCGAAAAAGACATATGTTTAAAAAGATTCTGAACTGAATATCGTGTTTTTCTTGTCAGAAAAATGACCAAGGTCTGTAAAAACGCATATGTCGTGGTCAGACAGTAATGTCTGCAGGGCTATTTGTTTCTTATGAATAATAATCATGTGTTTAGGTTAGAATACGGTCGAACAAACAACAGATCAAGAAAGGAATGAAGTAGTTTTTTTAAAGATGGTGAGATATGGCCGACTTTCTTCGTGATTTTGTTTGTTTGTTTGTTTGTTTATTGAAGACCGCTTGCAAAGTAGTAATGAGATCTTTGGGCGACGGAAGTAAAAGAAACGAATAGATTCTTGTATTCTGTCCGTTTAAAACTCGCCTGGTTAGAATTTTGAATAATGTAATTTTCCCTCTAAGCGACAAGCTGATCCCCCACCACCACCACCAACACCAACACCGCCACCACCGCCACTTCACGATTTTTTCTTGTATTTTCGTCTTTTCCGCTTCGTTTTCGGCGCCATTCCTCTCCCCGGTTTGCATAATTAAGATGCTGTAAATAATTCTATAGCTTTATTCTAATGAATACTTATACAGAGTCGTTGTTCGACCCCCATTAAAAGCCATGATAAAGATGACTTAAAGACATGGAAACAAAACAGACACGCGTAAGAGACGCATAATGAGAAAAGAGGACTTGGAAAATTTGATACTCAAAGGACAGATTGAGAGACAGCGGAAAACAACGCAAAACCTACCTAGTGAGCGTTGGTTGATTTTGTTTAGCGACATATCAACCTCGACAGGTTATTTAATGCCGAAATCTAAATCTTTTGAATACAGTTTTATGGTCTTAACTTAATATATTTTGAACGTAATTTCATGCCATCAGTTACAGATGTACTGTTGCCCATTTTGCTATAAAATGTATTGCTAGTCATTTTTTTTCATAAAAATGTATCGAAGGTATTTTACTATAAAAATGAATATTTGTACTTACGTAGCGTTTTACTTTGTTTGGGAGTTCATATTTGTTGTGACCCTACCAACCCGGGTGAAGGCGAACCTGGAAACGAAAACAATTAAAGATGGTTTTCAGGTTCCTCAAAACCTCCAATATCCCGATTAGAGGTCTTGCTGACGGATGTAGTTTATAGCCATGTCCAGGATTAGTAAGACAGGATTTATTAAGAGCTACAAAGGAAGGAAACAGTGGAGAGCTATGATCGAGACACGGTACATAGGAAGTAGACCTTTGAAGATTTTGGGAATATATTCAGCGTGTATAAATATCGAATGTCTATTAGAAATAGCGCCAAACTTTCGTTTATACATTGGGTGAGGTTTCGACTCGTTGTTGTAAATACCCGAAAATAAAAACATATAAAAAGGAACAATTCCGAAAATCTCTGTATAAATGGAAAATGGTGAGATTCACTGTTTGACTGTTTATAGTCAGCGAGGTGAAAACTGAGTGGTGAAAAAAACAACAAACATCAGAGTATGAGAATGGAGAAGAGTATCGATAGAGGGCGAAAAAAAGGAAGATTACGAACAATAAATAAAGAGCGGGAAGAGAAAAGGATCCTGGTAGAATTAAAGTAAGGACAGGGTGGAATAAATAAAGGCAAAGAAAGAAAGAAAGAAAGAAAGAAAGAAAGAAAGAAAGAAAGAAAGAAAGAAAGAGAGAAGAAGAAAGAAAAAGAAAGAAAGAAAGAAAGAAAGAAAGAAAGAAAGAAAGAAAGAGAGAAGAAAGAAAGAAAGAAAGAAAGAAAGAAAGAAAGAAAGAAAGAAAAGAAAGAAAGAAAAAAAAAAAGAAAGAGAGAGAAGAAAGAAAGAAAGAGAGAAGAAAGAAAGAGAGGCGAAGGAAAGAAAGAAAGAGAGAGAGAATGAAGAAAGAAAGAAAGAAAGAAAGAAAGAAAGAAAGAAAGAAAGAAGGAGAGAAGAAAGACAAAGTAAGGAAGATATAAAGAGAGAGAGAGAGGAAGAGATATGTTGCTATGCGATTCGTTGCATTTTTGGACCGATTTATAAAAAATCAGTAAGATTAAATTAAAAAATTCTTACGCAAATCGACCACCATTAACATCAGCTCCTTCGTCTTCAGTTCTCTTTTCATTCAGACAATGAGTCACTCGTGCCGCGAAGACAAATGATATATAAATCAATAAAGAAGAATTAAAATAACTGAAATACAGGGTGTGTCCTTAAAGTCTCTTTACAATTTAAGCAATATCAAAGTTTTTAATCACGTTGCATTTGTGTTTTTCAGGTTTCCTGATGATGAAAGAGGTACTGTTAAATGAACCCTTAAGGTTTCCAGACCGTTGGATTCGAAGAGATGACCCAATTCCCTAGTCACCTCTTTCACTAGATATCACCCTGGACTTTCACCAGATATCACCCTGGACTTTCACCAGATATCATATAAAGTAAAAAATCTGGTAAAATTAAATGATATAAATAAAATTAAAATAAAAAATTGTAAAAATTTAACAGTGCAAAAAAAATAACGAAATAAAATTCACCCAGTGGATAAATGTTTTAGTAATCCAGTGACTTGACCAAAAGAGTTGTGAGTTCAATATCTGGTCACAGCAGCGGTGAACAAAAACTTGGAGAGCGGAGTTACTGAAAGGAAATAACTGAAACTGAAAAATCCGGAAGAGGCATGTGACGTGGACCTAGAACAATATACCCCGATGGACGAAATAATCGGTTCGAAATTCCAATAACCTGAAGAAGGCCGGAGCGCCAATGGCCGACTTGAGGCTACAGAGTTGTGGTTCTATAGAAGGATGCTGAGAATACAAAGAAAAGAGTGCTTAACTGCTATGTAATATCAATCCTCCTATATGGCAGTGAATGCTGGACAATCTCGTCACAGATGAAGAGGAGACTTGAGGCTACAGAGATGTGGTTCTATAGAAGGGTGCTGAGAATACAAAGAAAAGAGTGCTTAACTGCTATGTAATATCAGTCCTCCTATATGGTATTGGATGCTGGAAAATTTCCTCACAGAGGAACAGAAGTAAAAGTTAAAAGTGTTTAACTGCTATATGGTAGTTACTACTGGACCTAAAGACTACATCACCCCCGCTAAAAGGATTTAAGGAGGTCAGAGTTCAGTTAAAATCTGCAATAGAATTTACGGTGAAGAGTGGGAGGTCGAACAGAAGAAAAAGATATTCCTAAACGGGTAACAATAAAAAATAAGAAGGAAATCAACTATGTCGTCACTTCAGGAAACAAAGTGACGGAATTTTAGATGAAATAACGCGCAGAGGACATCTGAAGGAAGAAATTAAATCATTATTAATAACTTCTTAAAGCCAATAGGAACTACTTATAACAGTTAAGATAGGCATGATACGGGATATTTGCAACTGCAGATGAAACTATAAATGTAATAAACAAATACAAGTTAGCTCTGAAGGGAAAAAAAGAAGTAAGTATGACTGGGTGGCAATGGTGTTCCAGTAGGAACTGTGCAAACGTTAAGGATTTAACCATACAAGCCTATATACTGAAACCAGAATCTTAGAGAATAAAAATTAAATAAAATTCTCTATAGCATTGCGATTCTAGCAGATCACCCAATCTAGGCTATAAGACTGGATCTAGTTATCGGAAACAAAGAAATGGAGATCTGTTAGATTTCGCCAGTTCAGCATAGCACAGAATAGCATGGAAAGGAAATGAAAAGTTGAACAAATATCTTGGCATCGAAAGAGACCTGAAAAAATTATGGAACATGAAAGTGACAATTTCTTTCTGCATTTTCGGGATGAGGACTAATCGTTAAATGTCTTCATCTTTGTTATTATTATCAAAATGTTTCGGCCGTTGAATTTTCCGGAACAATAACGTTGTGGATAAAAGCATTGGTTAATGAATTTGGTGATATAGTAAATGTAGGTTCTATCCCTTTGCCAGGAAGTACAAACTCAGAGACTAGGTAAGCAATAACTGAGCAGTACTAAATAAAAATAAGACGATATGTCCCTAGACATGAGCAGTGAAACGAGAAGAATCTAACCCTGTAGATTGAATAAAGTGTTTAGTTCTAAATTCCCTGAATGTTACTCGGATCGACAAACACCTAAATAAGGTTGAAGAGTATAACGGCCGAAAACGCTATGATAATAATAACAAAGTTTAGGATAAATAACGAAAAGTTGTGCCCACTGTCGTTAGAGAACTGGGACTCTAATAAAAAAAATGTCTTGAATGATTCGAAAACTGAGTAAAACAGCTCCATTATGCAGACGACATCAGTACATATGGGTACTGAAGATTTTTTGAGTTAAGGATTTTTCTTATATATATTACAGTAAAAATCTGACGAAAGCCATTAAGAGACGGTTTAAAAAAGTCTATTCCGATGTTGAGGTAATTTTTGGCTTTTGCTGTAAAAAATACATATGCTCTGTTAAAATAAAAAAATCGAGCTCTCTGAGGATCAGTTTTAATAATTATTATTACTAGGATCCACCCGGATTATATACCAACGGATCGATTACCTGTACTATATATATATATATATATATATATATATATATATATATATATATATATATATATATATATATAAAAATATATGGATATAGATCCGACAGTATGAAGAAAAATATACGGAAAAAACAAACAAAATCCTTATATACAATTATGATGTTTTAATGTAATATCGTCTTTGTCGGACGTTTCGGTCTGATAAACCATCTTAATTATATTCATAAAATATAATTAAGATGGTTTTCTTATGACCGAAACGTCTGACGTCGACATTGATTATAATTAAAACATTTTATAATTGTATATAAGGATTTTTGTTTTTTTTTCCGTATATTTTTCAAAAATATTGACATAATAAATCGTTTTTTTTTGACGTTAAAAATACGTCAAAAACGACATTATTACGTCATTATTTTTGGTATCAACTTATATATATATATATATATATATATATATATATATATATATATATATATATATATATATATATATATATATCGGAATATGTCACAGTATAATTCTCGGTTTGTTTGTGTACATCTTTCGGTTTAGTTCGATAAATGCGGTTTATTTCTTAATATATTTCGTTACAGTTCTTGCTTTATTTCGATACATTTCTCTGTTTATATGTCTGTACATTTCGTTGTATATTTCGGTATATTTATCGAAATATTTCGTGAAGTATTTCTACGTATATATCTAGATTTATTTCAGTATATTTCTCGTTATATTTCGATGTATATCTCGGTATATGTCACGGCACATGTCTCGGTTTGTTTCTGTATATCTTTTGGTATATTTCGATATATGCCTCGTTATATTTCACGGTTTTTTTTTTTTGGTATATTTCTCGGTATACTTCCTCACAGTTCTCGGTTCGTACGGAAAAGTTATATATTTGTCTCGGTATATTTCTCTGTATATTTCGGTATATTTATCAGAATATCCAAGTATTTCTAGATGTATTTCGGTGTATTTCTCTGTTTATTTCACTATATGTCGTGGTATATTTCACTACAATTCTCATTATATTTCGATATATATCTCGGTATATCTCACGGTACATGTTTAGGTATATTTCGATATATTTTTATTATATTTCACAGTTTATTTTGGTATATATCCGAGAAACAGACTGAAATAAACCATTTTAGTCTGTTTCTCGGTATATTTATCTATATATTTCGGCGTAATTCTCAAAATATTTTGGTATATATAAGTATATTTTTTCGTACTGCATTACTTCATACTTCTGGTGTTCACTCGATAGAATTTCAGTTCTAATAAATCTTTCTTTTTTTTTTTTTCTTGGGGTATATTTCTCTACTATCTTACCCAGGAATTGAATTCACAATTTGTATTAAACCAGATGAACCTTACCACTACTTTCATCTGCTAGGACATTGGTTACCAGAGTGTATGCTACGACGCCAAGCGGACCTGCAGCAAAAACTCAGGGACGCCGCGAGATACTCTAAAATTTTAATTCGGTCATACGCCAACATAAACGAAGCGTATGGATTGGCTCTAAAGTGGGTTATCGATTTATAATGTATCTTTAATGGAAAATTGGATGCTCACTTTATATTTAAGACTTTTTAAATTCTCAATCGGATCTTTGCTTATTAACGTTAATTAGCTTCATACCAGTGCCAGTGGTCGGTGATGGAGTCCTGGTAAAAACCATTGTATAGAATACTGATTTGTAAGGCGGACAGACTGGCTTAGCTGAGCTAAAAATTGATACAATACAATCTTTCTACAATGCATCTCCCTCTCTGGTTTAGACACGGGATTGTACGAAGATAATCCATGCTCAAATATTGACTGCAGTAGTTGCGAATGTTCCACGGGCGCCAATAGCCGGTGTTCAAATCCACTTAAAAAAAAGATTTCAAATGCTGATTATAAAGGAAGATAAACATTCATTACTTGAAAAATTGCTCTAACTTAGAGATTACTCGAAAATTTGAATACGGTCTGACGTCGATTTACATTCATAGAGGACGCGAGGGAACAGGCTCTAAAATGGATGATTAATTTACAATTACGTATAATATAAAACTGAAACCCTGATTTATGTCCCTCTTTGAGACACGCGGTGTTCAATTTATAAATTATAGACGATCCGTACACTGTAAATCATCGATCATTCATTTCACTTCCATTTTAATAGTTCCTCTGTGTGAGGTGTTCCTTCAGGACGTGGGCGATCTTGGACCTTTCTATTTATCTCTCCACAACTTCCCATATATATATATATATATATATATATATATATATATATATATATATATATACGAAGATTTAATAAAAGTGAAACATGTTATATTGATATAGGTTTTCAATTTGTTCTTTATTTTATCATCCTGTGGGATTCCGATCCATATTTGATCTGCATTTGATCTTTAACTCATATATATATATATGTGTGTGTGTATGTGTATGTGTATGTGTGTGTGTGTCTGTGAGTGAGTGTGTGTGTGTGTGTTTGTAAAAATTCAAATTTAACTAAAATTACATCTGTAAAAAGACAATAGTAATATTCCAATATATATACATTCTTTTTATAGATACAAATATTTTAAGTAAATGCTCTGTTTATAATAAACAGTATTAAACAACATTTACCGGCCTGAATGTCTGAGAAATTTTCACAGAAAATATTCGTCCGACGACAGGATTCGAACCTGTATCCTATACGGAACAGTCAATTAGTTTGACGTGCCTTTACCGATATGGCTACAGAGGAGCGTTCGATTAGCATAGTCGAATTTACTGTATTTATATACATATCTATATATATCTGTATAAATATTGGTATATTCATATTTTCTTTTTACATAAACATGTTATAACATCAATACAAAAATTGTTTTAATACTTCTAGTGTCTTCTCAAGTGATGGTGTTGAATGTAGAATAAAGAGTTTTAAAAAGTTCAAATCGACCAAACACCCCTCGATAAGGAAAACGCTGTTACATCACCTACAATGACCAATCAAAATACAAGTATATAATAATTCAAAAAACTTGATTACGAACCTTAGTTATAATTATAAATGTCTTAATATTAATGTTAGACTAAAACAGAAATCATTCTAATTGATTAATTTTAAATTTTACTATAAAATTAAAAATAAAAATTACCAATTTTAAATTTAACCTATAGTTTAGGTACCACCAATAATTCGCTAAAAAATCAGTATAGCATAATGATAAAAGGCTCCAAACTTAATAAGAACAAAGTTTTATCGTTAAAATGTTTATGTTATTATTAAGAGGAAAGAACAAAGTATTTTTTAAATATTTAAAAAAAAAATTCCTTCTTTTAGCATGTTCTAAATTTGGGTCAAAAATCTCGTTTTTTATTTTTGGTTAACTTTGTACTACTTGTGGTAATGGCCATTTTAGTGTAGGAGTTTCCGGTGGAAAACCCATTTATTTGGAAATTCTTGCAAAAATCAAATAATTGTCTGATTTTAATGAAACTTTCAGGACTTATTCAAAAATGGATGAATTTACTTTAGAAATGTTTATTTTTCGAAAATCTTGGTAAAAAATTATATATATTTTTTTACATTTATTACCCCCTATAACTCTAAGTTTATGAAATTTTCTAGAATTTCAAACAGTTCACAAATTAGTTTATATTACTTATAAGCAAGACGCCTTGGAGAAATTAAATCATTTATTTTTTTAACATCTACTGCCATCTTTTTAAAAATCTGCTCCAAATTAGTAAAATAAAAATTTCAATAGAACTATCTAATTATCGAATTAGATAGGTTTTTATTTGCTTTTATAAACAATATGCATTAAGGATATTATTATCTGAAGAAAAACAAAAATTTTCAATGAATAAAGAATTTTTACAAGAATTGTTTGCATTTTTCTTTTAGTTTTTTTCATTTTCTTTAATTTAAAAAATGTTTTAAAATTCTTCCAATCAGAGTATGGGGTAGGTTATTAAGTTTTTAAGTGAATATTATATCTACTAGGCGAAAATTAAAAGCTTAATACAAATAATGCTACCAAAACTTTTTGCCATAATTAAAAATATTTTTTGTGCATCAAAAGTTTTGTCAAAATTTCTCTTAAAAGTTAAAAATAGCCGTTTCGATTTGTTTTTCGGAGGCATCGACTAGAAATCATTCAAATTTCTATTTGAAATACTCTACAGTATTTTTTTCTTCTGGAATTAGAAAATTTAATCCTTTAGCATTCAATTGAAGCAGGGTGAAAGCTTCGAAAAGGATTTTTCCTTCATGAAAAATACATTCAAATCTTAGGTATACCTTAGGTATACGAATTTTTGGAGGTACCTAAATAAGTTTAAAATATAAAATTATTTAAAGAAGAAACTAAAGAAAATATACATATATTTTATTATTTATTTTATGTTTTAATCGAAAAGGCAAATTTTCAGTTAGAGCAAACGCTAATCTAAGGAGATTCAAACATCGTAACAACTTAGATACAATTGAAGGGATCTGAAACCAGATAATGTGGACAGAGGAAGAAGTTTTACAAATGACAATACATACACAATCATATTATAATATACAAACACATAGACATATTTAGATATATAAACACGCAAAAATACAAACGAAGCAGGAAACAGATGTCCACGACAACAAAAAAAATATCAATATAATATCAGAAACACATACACACAGTGAAAAGCATATAGAAGCAATCATACACACAAACATTAATAATGACATAGACATATACATAGACAAACCCACAAAGATTAAGGTCTTAAAGTATTTATAAACGAATGCAAATCCACTATTAAAATATTACTTACATGGGCAAAGATATATAGAAAAAAAAAACGAGGGTTTAATATGTAAAAGTTAAGAGAGGTAGAATTGGAAAACAAATATTCGGCTATGAACAAAGCGAAGAAAAAAGACAAACATATACAGTGTAACCCGGATGTAAGAGACCCTGATATAAGAGAAACCCGGATATAAGAGAGATTTTCTCTGGTCCCAAATTAGAGCCTGTGTTAATGTATATAAAATAGACCAAACCTGGATATAAGAGAAACCCGGATATAAGAAACTTTTTCTCCGGTCACGGCAACTCTCTTATATCCGGGTTACACTGCATATAGAAATGGTCAGACACAATATATACGCATACACACATACACACGCCCCCCAAAAAACAACTAAATTCAAATGTCCAGGTACAATGCAACACGGAAAATAAAACTTGCATATATAGAAAAGAAAACACACACACACACACACACACACACACACACACACACACACACACACACATATATATATATATATATATATATATATATATATATATATATATATATATATATATGTATATACGCATCAGTACACATGAATACATACACAGACACAAGCATATAAAAAAATATATAAATAAGTACACATATACATGCATGCACATACACGTATGCAGACATATATATATATATATATATACATGCACATACGTATACACATATATACACACATATAGAAATAAATACAAACATTTCAACCTACAAAGTTACCTATAACAAACACACACAAATATACCAACACACCGACACATATGCGAAGATACAAATATCTATATACGCCCAGATAAAACGAAGTAGAAACAAACTCAAGAAAAATAACAATTTTTTCAAGATGAGAAGAAAATGGAAATAAATTCGCGAACCTATGTGAAATTATTTTGGAACAATAAAAACCTTGTCTGCACATAAATTATCCGTTTAACCAGAAAGAAAAAAGTAGTGAGCCTATGTGAAATTCCTTTTGATATAAAATGAGAAGAAAAATTGAATTAATCAGTGAAAAGTGTCTGAAGTCCTGTGAAGGGTTTTTTTTTTTTTTGTTCACGGCGTCCAGCGTGAAAGTTTTCGACACTGTCAAATTACTCACCAGTTATATTATCGGCTTTTTACCAAACATGAGGCACTTCAAAGAATTTTACTTCAACTATCCAAGAAAGCTAAGTATTTGAAACTATCTCTCTTCGTCTACTTTTGATTCTATGTAGCCATATATACCTTCTATGAACAACGAACTTATGTTTTAAACTTATGTTTTAAACATTTTTTAATACTATTTTTTGTCAGATCATTTGATCTGTTGTATAAACATTCCCTCTTCATGGCAATACGTTAAAACTACGGACTTGTGTGTTTGTGTGTGTGTGTGTTTGTGTGTGTGTGTGTGCGTGTGTGTGTGTGTGTGTGTGTGTGTGTGTGTGTGGTTTAAATATGACAACTGGAAAAAATTCTTAGTTCTTGACGACGCCTTTCGTCTTCTGACTCTATCAAGGCAAGCAATGAATGCGAAATGTTTTGTAGCCATAGTTACATGAAATTCAAAATTTAAAAAGGGAGACGCTACTGCGTAAGCCTCTTTCTGGATATTGGTAACTTCCATTTTACTAAGAGTTTGTTTTTTGTTTTCAATATAGTTAGATTTCCCAGAATAATAAACAAATTGGTTTAAAAGTGACAATTGAAAAATATTCCAAAGTGTCATAATATGTATATTAAGATATTTTTATGCTTTCTTTTTATAGATACAAATATTTAAGTAAATGCTCTGTTTTATAAGAAACAGTATTAATAACATTTACCGGTCTGAATGTCCGAGAAATTTTCATAGAAAATATTCGTCCTCCGATAGGATTCGAACCTGTATCCTATACGGAACCATCATAGAGCTTGACGTGCCTTAACCGAATGAGCCACAGAGGATCGTTCGGTTAACAAGCTCGATTTTACTGCTTTTAAACTACAATCTTCCATGAATCTCTCACGTACATTCATATCGGTAAATGTTATTAATACTGTTTATTATAAAACAGAGTATTTACTTAAATATTTGTATCTATAAAAAGATGTATAAACATAAAAATGTCTTAAAATAATTGTCGGACTTTGTCCGTTTCATGATATATATATATATATAATAAAAAGGCTTAAACACTAATATTCCATGGTCATAATTTATTCCATTGGAATCGTAAATACGATCCAAATCATCAGACCTACAAATTCCATATATATATATATATATATATATATATATATATATATATATATATATATGGAAGACACAATGTGTCATAATTCAAAGTCTGATAGAAAGTAATGAATAACAACCTAGTCACAATTTACACAATATTTATTTAAAAAAAGAAAAATATTTCTTTTATATTACTCGCTTACTTTTTACCAGACATTGAATTATGACGTTTTGTGTCCTTCACATATTTTAAATGGCCTTTCACCAACGGGATGAACATTAATTAACAGTCTCAAATATAAAAGCCTTTATAAAACAATGACATTCTCGATTTTGTATATAAACATGTGCAACAAAATAAATATGATGTTGACTTGATAAAGTCCCTCAGAGGACGAATCGCGTCGCTAAGACTACTGGACTGTACTACCTCGATTCTATCCTCTTGGAATTTTTTTTATACAAAAAATATATATGTATGTGTATGTATGTATGTATGTATATATATTTATATATTTTGCATATGTATGTGTATATTTGCCACTAATATTATCTTTCTCTCTCTCTCTATATATATATATATATATATATATGTATATATATATATATATATATATATCATTATTATTATTATTATTATTATTATTAAACTACTGGATATTACTCGGTTGTAAAAAACCTCGGATAGCACAACTCGTAAGTCTATGAAAACAAATTGGTACCCGAGGAAAAAATTTGAAAAAAAAGAAAGAACATCCGAAAAGGGCGAAATAAATCATCCAATGCCTTAAGTTTTCAGTCCAAAGAAAAAAAACCCAAGCGAGTAATAAAGCTAAAACATAAAGTGCTCAATACGCTAAGTAGAGCAGGTATAAATGGAATAAATTTCTAAAGAGCCAGGAACAACCTACCTAGGTTTCATCTAAACGGATCTTCAGGGTAAGCTAGCCAGTGAAATGTTCCTGGCTCTTTAGGATATATTCCGTTTATATATATATATATATATATATATATATATATATATATACTAGTAGTAGAGCCCGGCGTTGCCTGGGGATATAACAGTAAGAGATAGATCAAGTATCCACCATTATAAAGACTGAAAAATAAAATTGACAAAGACTATTGTTTAAGGTTGACGGATACGCATGTCTTAATTTTTTTTTGTTTTTTTTTTTGTTTTTTTACGAATTGGTCAAACCCAAACTCAAACAAAAACATTGTTTTCAATCATTATGAGTCTATCGGTTGAATAGAATTTTATTATAAACAATTGTCTTGTAAATGGAATTTTTAAAGCATTCTGAATGTAAAAATAAAGAAAAAAGTGTGCAAGACATTAAGAAACACTACATGCCAAAAAAAAGTGAAGTTTTGTTGAAATCGGTTGAAAAATGTAGGTAGCCTTTCTGTAATCTTTTAGTTTTACAATTTATGACTTTTACTTATTGAATACATTAAAAAAATTGCATATTTTGCTTGTGGTGATTCATAATTAAAATTCTGATTTGAATATATTTTCCACTCGTTGTTTCTAATACAAAAAATATTAACTTTATTTGGGTTTCTTAATTATGATCTAACAAATCTTATTCATTTAGTAGCCTTTCTGTAATAATAATCTTTTACAATTTATGATTTTTACTTATTGCATACAGTAAAAAAAAAAACAGGACATCATGTGTATTTAAACTAAAGTAGTTTCCGGTTATTATTTTTAGTTAGGAGGACTTGTGTATGTTTAGATTTCATTATCTTTCCCTAAAGATAAAGAATTATCCGATGTTTGGATTCGGACAATCAGTAGAGATCGTTAGATTATTGTTTAAGGTTGACGGACACGCATGTCTTAATTAGTTTTTTTTTAGTTTTTTTTACGAATTGGTTAAACTCAAACTCAAAGAAAAACATTGTTTTCAATCGTTATGAGTCTCTCGATTGAATAGAATTTTATTATAAACAATTGTCTTGTAAATGGAATTTTTAAAGCATTCTGAATATTAAAAATAAAGAAAAAAGTGTGCAAGAGAATAAGAAAAACTACCTGCCAAAAAAAAGTGAATTTCTGTTTTATCGGCTGAAAAATGTAGAAAATCCAATCCCATATTTAAAGGAGCCTACGCACACAAACAACCCGATGTGAGTTGTCCCCCTTTCATTCTCACGATGTCTCTTAATCGTGTTTTCAAATTGATTTTGTGCAAAACAATTGTATTTTTCCCATGTTTGGCGCTGTTAGAACCACCACAAGGTATTTTTATGTAGTCCTGTGAAGTTTTGTTGAAATCGGTTGAAAAATGTAGGAAATCCGATCCAATATATAAACGTTACAGACACACACACACACACACACACACAATCTGCGTTTTATAATAAGTAATATATATATATATATATATATATATATATATATATATATATTAAAAGTGTGAGAACTAACGAGATTTGAATAATGTACGGATTAATGAAAACACTTAATTTACGAAAATACCAATCGACTGATTAACGATAATTTCGATTGGTGATGCCATCTCTTGCACCAGTTACCTTCGTTTAGTGGCAGATGATAAAAGATACAAGTTGTTTATTCTCCTAATGGCCTACATAACTTCTACTCGTCTTCATTTCATGCGACAGATTGCTCCGATAGTGCAACAGCGCAGACGTTGATAAAAATGATATTACTTAAGCCTTTTACACGCATGCGCAAAAACGGGGGGAAAAGAATGATGGCTGACATCTTAACACTTGCTGCGTTCGTTCGTAGATTTTAACTATATCTGCAGATCTCACCGATTTTTCTCCATTTATTTTTAATTTGTTAAATACAATATTTTGCTGGTTCAGCGACATTGTTATCATTGTTTTTCGTGTTGCTGGTCTTCTTCTTCTTCTTCTTCTTCTTCTTCTTCTTCTTCTTCGTCTGTTGCTACTTCTTCTTCTTCTTCTTCTTCTTCTTCTTCTTCTTGTCAATTCTTTGTAAAGATCAACATTTGATTTTTGGTTCAAAACAGAAATTTTCTCACATGTCTTCTAACAAAGGTCAAAACCCCCAAAATCATTTTTTTTTCGAAATGATCGAACAGTGAATTGAGTCTTTAAGAGGTTACGTTATACATATAAAATCATGAAATCTGTGTGTGTGTATATATATATATATATATATATATATATATATATATATATGTGTGTGTGTGTGTGTGTGTGTGTGTGTGTGTGTGTGCTTGTCCATTTGGGCACCAATCCCTTTTTAATACATGTTTCGTGGAACAAAACTGACAACGTACTTTTGTTTTGCATTTCATTATATTTTTCTTCTATATTTACAAGTGCCTACCTTTCTACAAGAATGTTAAAATTTTCCAAAAGTTTCTTAATTGCAAACAGTTTCGGCTAAACAGCCCCTTTCAGGGATTATTTTTTGTCATTCTACTATAGCTACCTAAAAAGTAATTCCTTTTTAAAGATGAAAAGTCATTCTTAAAGCTTTTTTTTAGTTAATTTCTATAAATTTAATTCCAAGCTTAAATTAAGATTAAATTTCAATTAATTAAATTATTAATTAATTAATTAATTAAATTCCAAGATTAAATTTAATATTTTCAATAAGCAAAATATTTTGTGATATTTCAAACTGAATTTAAATTCTTTAGGGGGAATTTTTTAATCGTTAAAACCGACTATATTGACAAATCTGTCAAAGCAACATTATTCTCTTTCTTAAAACTCTTTTAAAAATTAAATCTACTTTTCTGAAACTTTATTTGATGAAGATTAACTAATTTAAAGTTTAATTAATTTGAATTAAAACAAATATTTCTTACTTTTAATTTAGAATATCGGAGAAAATAATTTTGTTTAACACGGAGATGGATGTTTTTATGAAGTGTTAATAGATTTATCGATAACTTAGTGATTGGTAATGCTTTTTCGTCATTATTTTTTCTGTTATAAGATTTATTAAACGCTTTATTTTGAAAACTTAGCTTTGAATAGCTAAAAGGTAGATAGTATTGCGCCAATATTTGCTGTTTTTTATTATTTTATTTATTTATTTATTTTTTTGTTTGTTTGTTTGTTTGGGCGCCAAGTAGAAGAATTGCAATTAACACAAGAATCAACCTGTTTCATATAAAAACTAAGATTTTCCTGGCGTTTTCGATGCGAGTTATGCCCACCACACAAGCTGTACATGAACATAAATATTAAACTAAAACTCTGACTCATGTCTTGAACGAGTCAAAGTTCAAGTTTATTTTCCAAAATGGAGGATCTGGATAGTAGCTGGGGAATTCACCTGACCACAATCCTGTCAAGAATCTTGAAGCTATCATGCTACTTTACGTGTGGTAAATGTCACCTTGGACTTGTTCAAACGAGACAACATTCTCTCTTGACCTTTAATTGGTAGGACTCCTTGGGGAGACACTCTGTAATAAAACGGTCAACTCACCTTATGCCTAAGGCAAAACGACTGAACGACGGTATCGACTTTTGCATCTTGAAAAATGAATAAAATATCAGATACCGACGAGGAGCATTTGATTGGAAAAAATTTCTTAGGACTGAAATATGAGCAACAAATATTAAAAAATATCCTTTTATAAACAATATATATATATATATATATATATATATATATATATATATATATATATATATATATGTGTGTGTGTGTGTGTGTGTGTGTGTGTGTATGTATGTATGTATGTATGTATGTATTATGAAATGGATTACGTTCGACAATTATTTTATATATAGGAATTAAATTTGACAATTATTTAATATATTTTTCTATATATAAAAACGTAATTTCTATACATAATATACACACACACACACACATATATATATATATATATATGTATGTATGTATTATGAAATGGATTACGTTCGACAATTATTTTATATATAGAAAATAAATTAAATAATTGTCAAATTTAATCCATTTTTTTCATACTTTATTTTCGATATAATTTATTTAAGTAATAGCTCTGTTTTTTAATTAAACAGTATTAATTTACATTTACCGGTTGAATGAAATATTAGTTCAGAATGTGCTAACCAGACGCTTCTCTGTGACTGAATGGTTAACAGCACGTCAAATCAAATGACGGTCCACAATAGGGTACAGGTTCATTTACTTAAATAAATTACACAAACACACACACACACATATATATGTGTGTGTGTGTATGATTTATAAGACAAAAATCACAATGAATTAATAGGCATCTATCTATCATCCTCTCTCTCTCTCTCTCTCTCTCTCTCTCTCTCTGCTCCCTTTCGTAGGTTGAGCACTTTGGAAGAAAGGGAATTTGTTGGCTACTGCTGATTAATGCTAAAAGTTCTTCGCTATGAAATGAGCTCTCTGGAAGTTGGCAATTTTTATATATCATATATAATGCGTTAAAAATTCCCTTTCTCTGTAGCGGGCGCTGATGGCCTGAGGGTGAGTGTCCCCGACTGATGTCAAATCGGGTTTCGATCCCGATTGAGGCAATCGCATGCTCGTCACACTGATGAGCTGCGATGCAACGAAACAGTCTATCAGTTGCTGAATACACACACACACATATATGTGTGTGTGTGTGTGTGTGTGTGTGTGTGATAGATAGATAGATAGATAGATAGATAGATAGATAGATAGATAGATTAAAAATGGCTGTCATAGGTCCAGTTAACAAAAAGTAGAGTTAGTTCTGATTTACAGAAAGGTAGATGCAAGTCCCTTTTACAACATAATAAAATGCAAATATAAAATATATTGTTTGACTGAAAGTAAAGGCCCTTAATTCTAATAGTTTCTTTTCTCGCCTGTGAAACTCTCTTCCAGTTTCTAGCCACCTACAATTTTCAAAAACTTAAATACAAATGCAACGACATTTATGTCCGTTCTATTATTGTCCTTCCTTCTCGGTTCTTCTCACTAAAGTTTTTATTCTCTTTCAGTGGCAGTAACCACTTGCATTCTGGCATTATCGCTTTACTTGGGGTGAAGTGATTAATACACACACATATATGTATATGTATATATGTGTGTGTGTGTTTGTGTGTGCGTGTGTATTTAGGCAGAATTTTTTTTATTCAAAATATATTATGTCTATTTATTTTATTTTAATCCTCTCAAAGTGCTGTTTCAAAACTGAATAAGAAAGACGCCGTAGTTTTGGTTGTTTCTTTTATTTTTAATCTTATCCAATGTTGTCTTCAGGGGTGAATTACTAAGCCAAAACATTAATTTAATTGATAGTTGTGATTTTTTTGTAAATGTGCATGAAACTCGCTCTGTCAATTTCCTTGCAATAGATGCAGTTATTGATTCGATGGAGTTGCTCCACTTCAACTCAGTGGAAATCATGAGGCCAAGAAGGCGACCTGTAATTCTATCCTAAAGTCTAAAAAAGTGGAAAAAAAATAAAAACAAATATTTTCGGAAGAGAGAACTTTTAAAATAAACGAAGGAAGGAGATAATTTTGAAACAAGACGAGAACAAATGACAGAAAGGAAGAAATTTTCAAAGAAAAGGTACAAGGACATAAAATTTATGAACTAAATAAATGAATAAAGCAATAAACAAAGGAAAAAAGAAAGAAAGAAAACATGGAATCTCTGAAGAATAACCACTTTTAAAACAAAGAAAAAAAAATGAGAACATGATAGAAAAAAGTAAGTATGAAGAAAAACAATTTCTGAACGTAAAATAGACCCGTTTTGAAAGAAAGAAATGAAAAAGGAAAGTAAAAAGAAAGAAAATTATGGAAAAGGGAAAGAAATAAAGAAAGAAAGAAACAAATGAAAAGAGAAAATAAAAAGAAAGTGATGGAAAAGAGAAAGACATAAAGAAAGAAATGAAAAGAGAAAGTAAAAAAGAAGTAAAGTCATAGAAACGAGAAAGAAATAAAGAAAAAAGAAATGAAAAGGGAAAATAGAAAGAAAGAAAGAAAGAAAGAAAGAAAGAAAGAAAGAAAGAAAGAAAGCGATAGAAAGGAGAAAAAATAAAGAAAGAAAGAAATGAAAAGGGAAAGTAAAACGAAAGAACGTGATGGCAAAAAGAAATGAAGAAAGAAAAAAATGAAAAGGAAAATAGAAAGAAAGAAAGCTACAGAAAGGAGAAAGAAAGAAAGAAAGAAATGAAAAGGGAAAATAAAAAGACAGAAAGTGATGGAAACGAAAAAGAAATAACGAAAGAAAGGAATGAAAAAAGGGAATGGTAAAAAGAAAGAAAGTGATAAAAACGAGAAAGAAATAAAGAAAGAAATGAAAAGGGCAAGTAAAAAATAAAGAAAGTGATTCAAACGAGAAAGAAATTGTTGTGGATTCCGTGATGAAATCCGGTCTCAAATGAATGACAAACGCAGGAATGAAATATAGCAAATAAATGTATTGACGTAATAATACAATTGGTAATACGGTTAGTAGATCCAGAAATGCGGTTAGTAGCAATAATAATATGTATACAGTCTGGGAAATTCAGTATCGAAGTAGGATTTCCTTCTGAGTCTACGTGCTCGCTACTGTGACTCCTACAAAGTGGTTACCGCACACTCTTACTCTCTCACTGTTCACTGTCACTTCACTCCCGGGTATTCACCGGCAGCAGTACAAGTACACACTGAGCGAGTCCACTTGTATGAAAAGGGGGTGGATCCCTTAACAGAAATAAAGAAAGAAAGGAACGAAAAATGAAAATAAAAAAAGAAAGTGATGAAAAAAGATAAAGAAATAATGAAAGAAAGAAATGAAAAAGGAAAGGAAAAATAAATAATGCAATGGAAACGAGAAAGAAATAAAGAAAGCAGGAAATGAAAAGCGAAATTAAAAAGAAGGAAAGTGATGTAAACGAGAAAGAAATAAAGAAAGAAAAGAATAAAAAAGTAAGTGATGGAAAAGAGAAAGAAATAAAGAAAGAAGAAAATGAAAATGGAAATTAAAAAGAAATAAAGTGATCGAAACGAGAAAGAAATATAGAAAGAATGGAAGAAAAGAGAAAGAACAAAGAAAGAAATAGATTGAAACAAAAAGAAAGAAAGAAAAACAATGAAAGAAAGAAAAGAGAAAGAAAGAAATGAAAAGGAAAAGTGAAAAGAATGAAAGTGTGGAAACGAGAAAGAAATAAAGAAAAAAAAAGAAATGAAAAAAAAAGACAGAAAGAAAGAAAGTTATGGAACCAAAATAAAAATAATGAAAAAAGATATGAAAACGGAAAATAAAAATAAAGAAAGTGTTGGAAATGAGAAGGAAATGAAGAAAGAAATAAATGAACAGAAAAAGTAAAAAGAAACAAATCGATGGAACAAAAAAAAAAAAAGAAGGAATTAAAATGGAAACTAGGAAGAAACAAAAATGGTGGATCGAAAAAGAAATAAAGAAAAAAAAAGGTCGAAAATAGTTCACCCTTTCTCACCGGAACCAATAATGCATATTCGTTTCAAACTAAAATTGGTCCTCCCCAACTGCAATGTTGGATGCAATACAATCTTCTTAAATCAATTCTACCTATTTAGTTTTGTACTGCACTTAGGTAGACATGGTAAATGTATGCGGACAATGTTGTTGAGATATTTGCGTATTTTTACCGGTTCCCATGTGTGGTGTTCAAACCTCGGTATTTTCAATTCTATTTATTTTTCTTCCACTTGCTCGGCGCGGTGTACGCCGTGGAGATGTGCGTGAAGCGATCAAGGACCCCGTAGTTCGCATTGCTGAAGCACACGTCCCCGACCTAGAGGTCAACTAAAAGACAAAATTTCGTATGCTGATTTTCTCAGAGGCAAGACTGAGTCAGTCAGAAAATTAATCACTGTATGATTGCTTTTAATCGCCTTCCCTGTTTGGCCTTGTGCCTTACTAAGCTAAGTTTGCTAATATGGCAGAAGGGAAAAGATCAGCGTTGTTGGTGGGGGGAGTAAGTACGTAAATACCATCAGGATGGGAGAGAGAAAGTGAAGAGAAAGACACTACTTTTGTGTGTGTGCGTGTGTGTGTATGTGTGTGTGTGCGTGTGCGTGAGTGTGTGTGTTACGTGAATTTGGGAAAGGAGCCAAACTGGATGTTAAAGACGATTTTCTCTTCAGGAATGCGGAAAATTCTAACAGGTGCGAG
>CAHIKZ030000835.1:1042500-1212500 GCA_903632075.3 Acanthosepion pharaonis | reverse complement strand
GACACGCTAAGATTATAATATATATATATATATATATATATATATATATATATATATATATATATATATATCGAAGAGGGCATTACGTCGATTCTTTCAGTGAGATTAAAATTCATATATATATATATATATATATATAACTTAGGTCTTACATTCTCGTGTACGATGTCAAAAAGACACCGTCTTCTCTCTCCTCTAGAGTCGGTGTTTATCTATCTCTAACAAAAACTTGGAGAGTTGAGTTACTGAAAGAAATTATCTGAAACTGATATATTCAGAGAAAGGCATGGCACGTGGAACTAGAACAATCTCCCCCACTTCTCGGGCTTAATAAAGACTTCGATTCAAAATTCCAACGCATACCTCCTGATGAAGGCCTGAGCGTACAACGGGAATATTACAATGAAGATGTGGACAATATTCCGAACAGTGTAAATAGTGTAAATATCTATCTTTATTACTCTTGGGTGCCTATCAAGTTAGTTATCGGGGAAGCTACTGATGACGCGGATTTGAACTTAGTGGCGAGAAGATCCTGTTAAGACAACCTGTTGATTTATCTGGCTTCTCTGACGTCACACTAGGTGTGAAATATATTCTGACATTTTCTGGGGTGAGGTGCATTCTATAGTTGCCTCTGCTCGTTCGTTATTCGCAAGTAAAATGAATAACATTGGAAATATCACGCTTACCTACTGTCTACAAGAATAATGTTTTCGCAAATCTTGATACACCGCGACTGTAACCTAATTAACTTGCTTTGATCTAGACTTTCTTGAAGTAGTTATTGCTAATTCTACATCGTAACTTTAGCTGAATACATAAACTTGTATTAATTCTTATCTCTCTCTCCTAGATTCCTGTTATTGGTGCACCACATAGACACAAACTAACAGATATTTACCAAACTTAGTATCATCTGCCGTAAAGATATAAGAAGTAAAACACATACTAAGTGTTGTAAACTATAATTAGTTAAAAGCATTCACTACTATTTCTCTGACAGTTTCGACTTCAAGTTTAGGATTAATGGTATCTCCCAAGGCACTCACGTCACAACAGGATGTAACAGGTCCGGTCAGTTTAACGTGGGTCTAACGGTGGAGTAATGGATAGCGGCTCGGATTGAGAAATCAGAGATCCAAGTTCGAATTCCAGTCAAATCCATTACATTCACTTACGTGCTAATACCCTTGGGAAAGATATGAATCTCCCCGCTCACTTCCACAGCTATGGGTAAATAGACTAGGTTCTATAGTGCCAACTGGTCTACCGCAGAAAGAAATGGCAACCTACTGCGCGGAAAAAAATCTGTTTCGCCTAAGCGTGTATCACGCATGGCACATAACTGACTGACTGAAAAGTTCCTTCGGTACTTCGCCTTTTAGGGACGCCTCGGGCACTGAGAAAACCTCCACACGAGAGAGTGGTATTGCCTTTGGCGCACGGCAGGAATGAAGGTGAATTTAGGCGTATTTATTTCTAGATAAACACACCAGTGACTGGAGAACGCGATTCGCCTTAACGAAGAGTATTGCACCAGCAGCAGTAATAGTCACTGTTTACAAATTCACTTTTGTCCGCGAGAGTTCAACCGAAATAATTATTTTCAGCAGCATGTGTATATTTTGTCATCCACAGACAGACTGTTTCGCTGTTTCATAGCTCAACAGTGTGGCTAGATATCCGTTTATATATATATATGTGTGTGTGTGTGTGTGTGTGTGTGTGTGTTTAGGTAGCATGTCTTCATTCAAGCATGTTTGGTTGAATAATCTAGATGTATTATATCTACTTATTTTTATTTTAATCCTCTGAAGTTTATGAATCAATTTCTTCGTGTCGGTACAATATTGATCAAGAAAAAAGCCGTAATTATCCATATAGTTTGTATTTTCTTAAGTACTTTCAACTTCATCCAAGATCATCTTCAGCTGTGAATTGCTAAGACAAAGAATTAATATAAGTTATAAATATATTTGAGCAATGAATGCTGTAAAATATTGAAAAATTCACCGCAATGTAAGAGAGGGAATTCTTATTAAAACTTGTAATTACGTGTTTTAAAATAGTTTAATTGTAGTTGTTAACAAGTTACAATTTAGATATTTTTAAACCTTTTTGCTGTAAACATTTTAGTACTTTGTTGCTATACTCATTAAGGATTTTATTTATTTTGGACCGCAATTTTTAAAATATAATTATAAGACGATAAACTACATCTAACTGCAAGGCCTCCGATCAAGAGGTTTTAAGGAGCGTGGAACCACCTCTTAATCGCTGGTGTTCCCAGGTCCACCATGACCCGTGGTGGTAACACCTGTTAGGGTTCCAGCTATGGGCAAATAGTTGACCGCAAACTGAGGTTGAAACACTATGAAAGTGTAAAAATAAGTTGTAATACCAGCAATACATTTTTGCAAAAGTTTATTACCAGCAATGAATGTTTGAAAAACAAAATATTACCAGCAATAAAAAATTTGTCGGCATTAAATAACCCATAGAGGTTGATATTCCGTAAGACAAACCAAACCAAACCAGAATTTGATTTTTTTTTTTCGTGTTGTTATTATTGTAGTGTCGATTAATATTTCTTTAGATCGTGAATGTGAACCGGGATATTAATTTATATGTTGGTGGATTGAACTATAATCATTCATATGAAATATAAGTCTCCTTGACAAAGTCGTGGTCGTAAAACCAACATATATATTTTCATTTTTGTTAGATATACAATCTTCCAAAGGACATTAATTATTTCGTTTTTCTTGATCAATTTTGTTCCGACGATTACAAATTTATTCGTGAACTCTAGAGGATTAAAATAAAATAAATAAACATAATACATCTAGATTATTCAACCAAACATTGGAAAAGGTATTAATCCTCTTCTTCTCCATCCAGCTATGGGTAAATAGCAGGACAGACTGGGTTCTATAGCCTTAGATGGCAACTGGTCTAGGAGAAGGACAACTCTGAATTCAAAACCTGCGGAGGGTCGTTTGAGGACCTTGTGGCACGTTGTGCACCAGGTCTCTGTATTCGGCCCTTCAAAAAGTGTGGTTGGGTCTGCACGAAGCCTTCACCACTATAATCAAATCTCATGTGTCGGGTTGTCGGTTCCTAGGAACTCAGCTTCTTAGTCTCATTCGTCGAATATATATATGGAGAATGACGGTCGAATTTGCTCCATTAACTTACGCACAAATACGGTTGGGAAAAATATGAATCTATCTCTCCTCTCCCCTAGCTCTGGAGTAAATAATAGCGTTGTCTGGACTCTTTGGCAACCAAACTAGGAGAAGGATAATACTGAATTCAAAACTATAATTCTGGTCCTATTCAGTCTTATGGGATGGAGGAATACGATCTTTATTTGCTTATTTATTATTACATGTACTAATCTCTCTCTGTCTCTCTCTCTCTCTATATATATATATATATATATATATATATATATATATATATATATATATAAAAGTAAACATATACAGTAGAGGCAACAGTCTGTTTCATGCTATATGCAATCGTCAGGCCACATAGCATGAAACAGACTGTCGCCTAAGTAAGTGATATATATGTTCACTTTTATATTTACACACGCTCTATCTCTGATATTGAGCACTTTATCCCATAAATATAGCACACCTTAAGACTATATTTCTTTATATATATATATATATATATATATATATATATATATATTATGATTTGTTTATTCCATTTATTGTGTCGATAGTTTTAATTATAAATAAGTCCTTGCTATGACGATAAACTACACTCGGGAGCAAGGCCACGAATCGGGACATTAAAAGTTTTGGGGAGTGTGGAACCACCTCTTATTTGCTGTTGTTCTTAGGCCCACCCTGACTCGGTCCTAACTATGGTCAAATAATGAACCCCCAAACAAAGCACTATGAAAGCATTAAAAATACGTCTTAATAGTAAAATTACCAACAATACATTTTTATTAAAAAAAAGAATTATCAACAATAACTATTTATAGTAAAATTATCAACAATATAGTCTTAAAGCAAAATAACCAACGATATATTTTCTCTATAGTTTAAGGCAAGTAATATATTTAGTTGAAGTCATAAAATTGTGTTCAAATTATTTGCATTTCGGCATTATATAGTTATATAATTATATAACCCATAAAGATGTTGATATGTCGCTAAACAAAATCAAGCAACCAACAATTAAATTATAAATACTTTTAAAAGAGCTTTTTAATACAAAGCATATAAAACAATGTTTACCACAATGTATTGTCCGTATTTGGGAATTGAAAATATGTTTACCTTTCAGTAATTTTCACATCATTTACAATAACACAGCCAAAATCTTTGAAAATCCTTAAAAGAAGGGCTGATAGCACTTGGGACGAACAACCATTTTGACAATTTCTATAGATGCTGAGGCCATAAACAAAATCTCTTGTTCGCATACAAGAAAAATGCAATAAAATAACATAAATACCTTGTCAGTCATTTTCAATGTATCATAGAAGAACTGCGACTCAAATGCAAAACTCTCCCCCACCTCTCCATCTCTCTTTCTCTCTCTCTCTCTCTCTCTATATATATATATATATATATATATATATATATTTAAAAAGAAGAGGGTGCCAAACGTTTTTGGTTGTAATGTGGATTTATTGAGAAAAATATTATACTTTGTTTTACATAATTTCACGACACGTTTTCTGGTCTGGTCTCGCAACCGTCTTCAGGTGAAAGTGGAGATTTTTACATATTATTAAAATAATTAATTTTTCTTCATGTTCAAACACTAGAGGATAGGAACAGCTACAAAGTAATTGACACTAACATAGACAAAAACATTATAACAAAAATTACAAAACTCTGCACAACACATAATAAAATATTAACAAAAAAGAGAAGGATTTCCTAATAAACTTTGTACCAAAAACAAGTAATTTCTATGGACTACCTAAAGTTCATAAATCGAGGAAATAAAAAGCAGCTATACATACACAAAAATCTGAATACATTAGCATCCCAAACCCCAGTGACCTTACATTCAGACCCATAGTAGCAGGACCAGTCTGTCCCCACTAGCAAACTCAGTAACCTAATAGACATAATATTGCAACCATATACTAAACAAATTAAAAGCCACATCAGAGACGATATCCATTTCCTTAGCTGCATACCACAAAAAGGTAGATCCGGGAACGCTTATGGCAACTTTTGACATCAGTAGCCTATACAGTAACATACCCATGAACTAGGGAAAAAGCGATCTCATTCTGGATTGAAAACATCCAGAAATACTACATCCGAGATTCACTAAAGAGTTCATTATCGATAGTATAGACCTAATTCTAAACAATAACACCTTTGAATTTGACAACAAAAAACTATATCCAAACCCTAGGTACTGCGATGGGAACAAAAATGGCACCAACATATGCCACCCTAACATTAGCTTACCTAGAAGAAAACCTCTATGAAAAGATAGAACAAATATATGGGACAAATATAAAGACCCAATTCACTAAATCTTGAAAAGATATCTAGATGATTGCTTCATCTTTTTGGAAATCATCATGGGGTGATATTAACCAATTCCATACACTACTTCAAACTTACACCCAAAAATCAAATTCACGCAAGAATATAATTTTAACGAATTACCATTTTAGATATACTCATTAGAAATAAAAACAACCACATAATCACAGATATCTACCACAAACCCACAGACACCCAACAATACGTTCATTTCAAGAGCCATCACCCAAAAAGCTGCCTAAAATCCATCCCCTATTCCCTAGCACGTAGAATTTGTACAATAGTGACTGATAAACATCTCCGAAAAATCCGCTTAGAAGAACTACATAAAACTCTCAAGAAACGAGGCTACCCCACAACACTAATAAATAAAGGTATTGAACTCATGAAAGAAATTCCTCTAGACCAACTTAGAAATAAAAGAAACGTAACGTCGAACAAACTCTCTAGCATATGTCTCAACGTACAACAAAACAACCCAGAAATATTCCCAGAAATCACAAAAAATCTAGATTTACTTAGCAAGAATAATAAACTGAATAATATACTAAAAACAACCAAAATAATTAAGAGCAAACGCCAATCTAGAAACCTAAAACACATATTAACCTCATCTAAATTTAGTCAACACAAAATACAGGGGTCACAAAATGCAACAAAAAAGATGTGGAGTTTGTGACATCATTATAGAAGGAAACTCCTACACTTTTGAAAACCCCAAAAAACATTCACAATAAACAAAAACTTAAACTGCAACTCCAAAATGTAGTTTATGCACTTAAATGCACAAAATGTAAGAAGTCATATATAGGCATCAGCCAACAACTGAACAACAGGGTCTCCCTACACAAAAAAAGCAATATAAAAATTGACAGACAACAGAAAACTTTTTTGTATCACAACACATTTTCAAATGTAACCAGGGTAAGTTTAATATCATGCCGATATATCAAACAGACAATTACTCGTATCTACAAATACAGGAAAAACTTTATAGACAAATTCAAACCCGAACTGAATAGATCGTAACCCCCCACCAAAAAAAAAAAAACATGCACACAGGGTGACCAAATACAATGATCGCTCACATACATGGACGCACACTCATATACGGGAGACACGAGGAGAGATATATATATGTGTATGTACACATACATACATTTATGTATGTATATGCGGATGTTGACAACTTAAGAAGTGTGTGTGTGTGTGTGTGTGTGTGTGCGTGTGTATGTGTGTGTGTGTATGTGTGTGTACTGGTTCCATGTAGCTTGGTAAATATGTGTATATGTGTGTGTGTACTGACTACTTGTGGTGGGATAGTGTGTATGTGCGTATGTGTGTGTATGCGTGTATAAACAAATAAGTTTACGAATTCCTCGTAGTAAGGAAATATACGCACGCATATATACACGCATGCTGACAGGAACACGCCAAAATAGAAACAGATCCAAGAGCACATAGAGGTCACTAAAACATTAAAAGATTAAATGCCGATAACTACTCGCTGGACAAACCTTAATTGTTTTATGACCCTTCACGCAGAACTCTTCATTGACAATTCTAGAAAGAAAATTCGGATTGCCAACACAAAACAGAATGTCTCATATCGAGAATATTCCACATTGAACATGAAGAAAATTAATTATTTTAATAATATGTAAAAAATCTCCACTTTCACCTGAAGACGGTTGCGAGACCAGACCAGAAACACGTGTCGTGAAATTATGTAAAACAAAGTATAATATTTTTCTCAATAAATCCACATTACAACCAAAAAACGTTTGCGGCACCCCTCTTCTTTTTAATATACATACTTTTCTCTCGTTGGAACCACTACAACATATTTCCTTTATATATATATATATATATAACTTTTAACCCCAAGCAAGGCGGGGTTACAGAGAGCGGGTGCAAGTGTAAAGAGGCGTGAAAGAGGAAAGGATGACGGGGAATAGATCAAGGCATCTGGGGATTTCTTTATATACAGGGTGCGATGGATAAATTTTCGTCTAAATGCCGCAAAAATGAAAATAACGTTGACATCTCATTTTAACGAATATATTTACCAAAATTACACAAAAATATCTTGAAATACTAAGGAGTATTTATTCATTATAATGACCACGCCCTCCAGACGACTTTGGAATCTCTTGAAATTCTCTCGCTCAACTGCGCCCCACACATAATAATTAAGAGGGTTGCAGTCTATGCAGTTATGTGTCCAGATGTAAAAGGTGATATAATCGCCGAAATAGTCTGACAGCCATGACTGGTTTTTCCTGCTTTGAGGCATGGTGCAGAGTCCTGTTGCCAGACGTAGGGTCTTCCAGTAGCTACCCACTTGACCCAGGGCTGCGCTACCTCCTCAAGGCACTTGATGTAGGCCTCCGTGTTGAGTCTGAGGTTCTGTGGGAACATGAATGGAGGCATAACGTTGTCATCACTAGTGATCACTCTAAACACCTTCGTAATCATCATTAGACTCATCCAACTCTTTCTGAACCCTCTGCACTGTCCCCAAATTGACACCCAAACACTCTTAAATGTTCGTATTAGAGCACCAAGCAGTAAACCATGCCTTTTCCAAATTTCTGGAGGAGTAAATTGTGTCATTGTGCTCTTTTTCTCACAGACGCTGCTCATCTAATTCTACTGTGACATAAAACAACGCGCATGCGCGAAATTAAAAATATTAAATGGTGACAATTTAACCATGGCACCTTGTGTATAAATTGAACTGACATGTGTTCATTTTTTTTTTTTTTTTGACTAACCTTTATTTTACTTTGTCTACGAAATCTCAAAATATCATATTTCGATTTGTGGTTCGATTTATGGTAAGAGAATCATTAAAAATTTAGGCCCGTTCAACCTACCATACTTTTCTGACATTTAATTGATAGCTGATTCAAAACTATTTAGCGACTGCTGAAAATAGGTTTCCCAATGGTAACTTTTACACACTGCTTATACTTTGCTAAACTTAATTTGACAAAGGTCATGGAACAACCAATGACCGACCATCGACTCAACTATTCCTTATTAATGATCTGTTTACCTATAATATTTACTGAATTTAGGTTAGTCTGGCACAAGATCAATGTCATTCGGACAGCTAATAATTATTGAGTTAACTATTTACTAATAATAATCCGAGGACCTTGCTAACTATTAACCTGCAAAAAAGCTTTTCTTACAAATATTTACTGGGATAAGCAGTCTGGCACAAGGTCATCATTAATAGGGTACATAATAAATAGAGTTAACTAGGGGACGACAATAGACTTAACTAGACAATTATAATGATCTATAAGACCATTTAGTATGCAGCAGGATGACCTGTAAAAACTGAGATTAGTTTTGTCTGGTTCAAGGCCATCGCAATGGATCACTTAGCGAGGATACTAGTCTGTTATTATCATTATCTCTCTGGCATCGCAGAAAAGACGGCTTGAAATCTCTGCACAGCCCACGTTAAGCAACTGGTCATTACCTAGATGGGTAACCGCTTGGGAATACCAGGTTCTGTAAATCTGGATGTGCGTGTGGTATAATGGGCTTACGGTGATATGTTGAAATGTTATCGTATGATGTTTACGTATGATCACCGAAGTTAAGCAACGTTGATCCTGGTAGGTACTTAGATGGGTAACTGCTTGGGAATACAAGGTTCTGTAAACTTGGATGTGCATGTGGTGTAATGGGCTTACTGCGATGTGTTCAAATGTTCTCATATGATGTTCTCGTATGATCACCGAACTTAAGCAACGTCAAGCCTGATCAGTACCTAGATGGGTAACCGTTTGGGGATACCAGGTTCTGTTTAGCTTGGATGTGCGTGTGATATAATGGGCTTACGGCCTGAACTCTGTGCACTCTCCATATAGCTGGGAGAATAATAGATATATCCACGCTTTTCCTAAGTGTATTTGTGCAAAAGGTCTAAACTCTGTGCGCACTCCATATAGCTGGGGGAATAATAGGCATATCCACGCTTTTCCTAAGGGTATTTGTGCAAAAGGTCTAAACTCTGTGCACACTCCATATAGCTGGGGGAATAATAGATATATCCACGCTTTTCCTAAGGGTATTTGTGCAAAAGGTCTAAACTCTGTGCACACTCCATATAGCTGGGGGAATAATAGATATATCCACGCTTTTCCTAAGGGTATTTGTGCAAAAAGCCTGTACTCTGTACACACTCCATATAGCTGGGGGAATAATAGATATATCCACGCTTTTCCTAAGGGTATTTGTGCAAAAGGCCTGTACTCTGTACACACTCCATATAGCTGGGGGAATAATAGATATATCCACGCTTTTCCTAAGGGTATTTGTGCAAAAGGTCTGATCTCTGTGCACACTCCATATAGCTGGGGAATAATAGATATATCCACGCTTTTCCCTAAGGGTATTTGTGCAAAAGGCCTGTACTCTGTACACACCCATATAGCTGGGGAATAATAGATATATCCACGCTTTTCCTAAGGGTATTTGTGCAAAAGGTCTGAACTCTGTGCACACTCCATATAGCTGGGGGAATAATAGATATATCCACGCTTTTCCTAAGGGTATTTGTGCAAAAGGTCTGAACTCTGTGCACACTCCATATAGCTGGGGGAATAATAGATATATCCACGCTTTTCCTAAGGGTATTTGTGAAAATGGCAACAGACCAGTCCGGAATTTGAACTCTTCACGTCAATTCCAATTTTCCCGCCGAAAACAGTTACGCTGTTAAAATGAGCGCTTGAAATCAGAGGAGACGTTGGCACTTTACACCAGATCTCAGCTGGAATCTATTCATACTGGAATCTATCCGTACCTCCACTTTCATGGATAATTTTGTTCGCTGGGAAAAATGAGAATTCGTTGAAATTAACGTCTAACTCAGGTCCGTTCGACCTACCATACTTTTTCTTGCTGGCGCATGCGCAAACTAACACGGAGAATTGTACATACACATTTCTTTGCGAAGCTGACGAACCATTCATAACTAACAATGCATTGCCGTCGGCTTCAATGGAAGGGGAGGTGAAAATGAGGTCTCATCAAAATCTCAGAGCACAAAAGAAGTTTTGCGAGTTGTTATGTGGACGCTGTTTCACAGCCTTGAGCAAGTCTCTCTGTAAACGTCGCTCATTAGTAACTAAAATAACTATTGATTTTTATATTTTCAGAAGCGGCGTTTCTCTGTTTCTAGTAATCACGTGTTACGGGTCAACAGACAAAGGCGAATCGGCGTGAGGCACACCGCTCTGGATGACGGCTCCAGAAATATGCCTGCTAGCTGATGCTCCTCGCCAGCTGCTTATTGAAGAAGCAACTTTCCAGACCCCCGTCCTCCTCCCGCCTACGACGAGAGAAAATGTGTCTCCTTTGGAATTGGCTCATAGAGACAGCAAATAAAAATGAGAAAAAGATTGTTCGCTTTGCTTTTGTTTGTTGTTGTTGCTGTTATTACACTCGTAAATATTTCACACCAATTCTGACTGGAGGGTCTTGTAAAAGAACAAGTGACAACACGCCTCCCTAGTAATTCAGCACCTTCCTCAGTATTATAATTATTTTTTCACTTGTTGAACTTTCACAATATCTGATAGAGTTCACTGGAGATCAAGTTTTATTTTAATACAAAAGTTTTCCCAATACATGGCTCAAAAGCCAGTCAAGGTAGAGCGACACTGTTAAAAAGATATGATGAATGACGTGTGAGATATGACGGAAAGAAAATAGTTTGGAAGTGAAGATCATGTGGATAAAGAACATAGTGTTGACACTTGAAAAAGCTTCAGGGTTTTTCATTGATTGATTGGATTTTTTACGTTTTGCCAACCTTTTTGTAGGTTATTTAAAGCCAGAAACTATTTTTAGATTGTAAGATCTTTGGAGGATAATAATGATTTTTTTTATTGAAACAAGTTCTACTAATTAATCCATTAATTAGCTGGAGAGAAAATAGACGGATTATTACCATTCCAAGAATATCTGCGTGTAAGTGCATAGAATGAACCCGAATGGAAATGGCACTTGACTCTCCGATTTCAAAATACGAGCCCTTATCCATTACACCAACCGCACACACAGACTTACAGCACCTGGTATTCCCAAACGGTAACCCATCTAGATACTAACCAGGATCAACGTTGCTTATCTTCAGTGAGCATACGAAAACATCATACGAGAATATGTCAACATATCGCCAAAAGCCCACACGCACATCCAAGTTTACAGAAACTGGTATTCCCAAGCGGTTACCCATCTCGGTACCGACCAGGATCAACGTTGCTTAACTTCGGTGATCATACGAGAACATCATACGAGAACATTTCAACATATCGCCGTAATTCCATTACGCAACCCACACATTCAAGCTTGCAGAACCTGGTATTCGCAAACGGTAACCCATCTAGATACTGACCAGAATCGAAGTAGCTTAACTTCAGTGATCATACGAGAAACATTATACAAGAATATTTCAACAAATCACCAATGACCCCATTATACCACTCGCACATCCAAGCTTACAGAACTTGGTATTCCAAGGCGGTTACCCATCTAGGTACTGACCAGGGTCGACGTTGCTTAACTTCGGTGATTATACTAGAAAATCATACGAAAACATTTCAACATTTCGGCGTAAGCCCTCTACATGCACATCCAAGTTTTCAACATGTAAAGCCAATATACCAGCCGCACATCAAAGCACATATAGCACCTGGTATTCCCAATTGGTTACCCATACTGACCAGGATCGACGTTTCTTAAATTTGGTGATTATACGAGAACCAATGTTTCAACACGATATGGCCGTAAGCCCATTATACCAAACGCAGATCAATGCTCATAGCACTTGGTATTCCCAAACGGTTACCCAACTGAGTACTGACCAAGCTCGACGTTGCTTAACTTCAGTGATTGTACGAGAACCGGCGTTTCAACATGATCTGGCCCATTATACCAAACGCACATCCAAGCTTAAAGAACCTGGTATTCCCAAACGGTTACCCATCTGAGTACTGACCAAGCTCGACGTTGCTTAACTTCAGTGATTGTACGAGAACCGGCGTTTCAACATGATCTGGCCCATTATACCAAACGCACATCCAAGCTTAAAGAACCTGGTATTCCCAAACGGTTACTCATCTAGGTAATGACCAGGCTCGACGTTGCTTAACTTTGTTAATCATACGAGAACCGGTGTTTGAACGTGATATGGCCTTCAGGCCATTATACTACCTGCATATCCATACATAACACTTAGTATTCCTAAGCGGCCAGCCTTCTAATTACTTTCCAGGATCGACGTTGCTTAAAAAATTCGGTAAGCGTACGATAACCTGTGTTTTAACGCGGTATGGCCGTAACCCTCTAGTGTTCAGGACAGTAAAGTTACCGTTCTTGTGATCTTTCTCCTTACATTCGGGATCCGAAGTAAATAAACGTGATTCGACTTCGTGGAAGTATCATGGCGAGTAAAGGACTGAACTTTTGGCACGAAAGAATAGAACTCATCTGAACAATTGCCATGAAAATAGCGTCAGGGTAGGGAAGAGGTTGCAGATTGGAAAACAAATCTTCTCGCACAGGACTCCGTAAAAGATTTTGAACTCTATCAAGGCTGGAAAGTGAGGACTGAGCATCTCCTGTCCAGATTTGACAGCAATATTCCATATTTTGATAATCTGACTTTTCTAAAGATAAAGCACGGCGATAGAATGAACCGATCATCTTTTTGATACGAGTTTTAGTTTACTAATATCTAGATAAAGGATGGATGACTCATGAGTGGCGTAGTGTATGATTAGATGTGACGGATTTTATCCCAGTGACATTTGCCAATCGGTTTACAGTTGACATTCGTACCCTACGGAGTTCTGCATTATTTATTCTTTGTGAATATTTGTACTTTCACGAAAAGTATTCCTTTCATTTTAATTCAGTTCTGATTTGCTACGGAATATAATTTCCACCTATATGGCAGTGAATGCCGGACAATTTCCTCATAGATGAAGAGGAAGCAACAGAGATCTGGTTCTATAGAAGGATGCTGAGAATACAAAAAAAGTGCTTAACTGCTATGTAATATCAATCCTCCTATATGGCAGGGAATACTGAACAATCTCCCCACAGATGAAGAGGAGACGTGAAACTACAGATATGTGGTTGTACAGAAGGATGCTGAGAATACAAAGAGTGCTTAACTGCTAAATAATATCAATCCTCCTATATGACATGGGATGCTGGACAATTTCCTCACAGATGAAGAAGAGACTTGAGGCTAGTGAAATGTGGCTCTACAGAAGGATGCTGAGAATATAAAGAAAATAATGTTTAATTTCTATGTAATATCAATCCTCCTACGTGGCAATGAGTGCCGGACAATCTCCTCACAGATGAAGAGAAGATTTGAGGCAACAGTGATGTTGTTCTATAGAAGGATGCTGAGAATACAAAGAAAAGCGTCCTTAACTGCTATGTAATATCAATCCTCATATATGACACTGGATGCTGGACAATTTTCTCAAAGATGAAGAGGAGATTTGAGGCTACAGAGATGTGATTTAGAAGGATGATGAGAGTACAGAGAAAAGTGTGCTTAACTGATATATAATATCACTATTCCTATATGACAGGAAATGCTGGACAATCTCCTCACAGATGAAGAGGAGAGTTGAGGCTACAGAGATGTGATGTAGTTCTATAGAAGGATGCTGAGAATACAAAGAAAAGAGTGCTTAAATGCTATGTAATATCAATCCTCCTATATGGTAGTGAATGCTGGACAATTTCCTCACAGATGAAGAGGAGAATTAAAGTAACATAGATGTGATTCTGCAGAAGAATGCGAAGAATACCATAGACGGAGCAACTGAGCAAGTAGGAAGTTTTAAAAAAATGTAAACGAATAGGACATTTGTATTTAGAATTAGTAAGAAAGTGTTGCAATTTCTGGGATACTTAATGAGAAAAGATGACTTGGAGAATTAGACACACACAAGATATATCGAAGGCAAGAGAGACAGAGGAAAACAAAGAGTAACCTTATCTAATAATCTTGTGTAAATGGATATCAGAAAAATAGAATAGAATAGAAAGAATAACAAAAAGATAAAAATGGCTAAGAGCAACAAAAGACTAGATGTTGTAGAGAGCCGTGATCGCCTATATCTTTGTCCTGTGTATGACAATAAACTATACCAGTCAGTAAGAACTCTGATCGGAAGTCTGTCTATATCATAATAGGATACTTTCACGAAAAGTTTTCCTTTCATTTTAATTCAGTTCTGATTTGCTACGGAATATAATTTCCACCTATATGGCAATGAATGCCGGACAATTTCCTCATAGACAATTTCTTCATAGGATGGGAGCATCTTTGATTATTTCCACTTCGTGGAAATAATCAAAGATACTCCCATCCTATCCAACCAGATGGTGAGCTTGGACGTGGTGAGTTTGTTCACCAAGGTACCCACAGAGAAGGCACTCTCAGTAGTCAGAGACAGATTGACCTCTGACTCTTCCCTAGAAGAACGGACCAGTATTCCAATAGATAATCTGATGGAGATGTTGACTTTCTGTACACAAACAACACACTTCGGAATGGGATCACACATATATCGACAGGATGAGGGCTTAGCAATGGGCTCGCCATTATCACCAGCAATGGCGAATATATACATGGAATACTTTGAGGAAATGGCATTAGAATCTATATCTCTAAAGCCAACTATATGGTTAAGGTACATAGATGACACCTTCATATTCTGGCCACATCAGGAAGATGTTCAGTTCTACTGGGCTATGTGAACTCAATAAGACCTTCGATACAGTTAAACTTAAAACGACAATTTTTAGGATTCTCTAAAAAGCGTGGTATCTCTCTTTGCGCTATGTTTAGAATATATATATATATATATATATATATATATATATATATATATATATATGAGTAATCGAATGACAAAATGTAAAACATTTGATGTGTTTATTCCTACCCACTATATATATATATATATATATATATATATGTGTGTGTGTGTGTATGTATATATACAGTAGCGGCCATAATATAATTTGGTTCTGAGGGCAAAACTTACGTACGCCGTAGAACAGGTGAAAGACTGTCTTCTCAATGTGCCAAGAAAACCATTAAGTTTGGTGGCGGCAGTGTGATGGTGTGGGGAATGATTTCATCTGCAGGAGTTGGTCCCTATCATCCACGTACATGGCAATATCAATGCTGAGATTTACAAAAGACTTCTTCAGCAGCATGTGGTAGCAAGATTACACCATAATATTTATGAATATCCTATTTTCATGCAGGACAATGCACCTTGCCACAAGAAGAAGGAATCGCCTTAATGAAGTGGCCAGCCCAGAGCCCCGACCTGAATCCATAGAAAATTTTTGGAAGATAATTGGAGAAAGGGTTCAGAAAAGAAACCCGAAAAACCAGGATCACCTATGGGAGTTTTTGAAAGACGAATGGGGGGGGGGGGAATTACTGCTGGTTTTTGCAAGAAATTAATTAGATCATGTGGTCGACGATGCAGAGAAATCATTTAAAATAAGGAGATGTTTACCAAATATTAAATTTTGTTGATATTTTGTTCACAATCAAGTATTAACAAGATCGTTCCTTAACTTTTGTCCAGTAGCTTATTTCCTTTGTTCCATTTAATCCTTATTAAAAAAAAAAACTATTATGTAAATTTTGTAACTTTGTAAAATATTTATGCATTACACCCTAATCTTTATTCAGTAAAAATTAATTGCTAATCATGCATTACTTTTTAAGTAATACACATATTTATGTCTTTGTTGTTTCCGTTCCTTATATTATGGCCGCTATTGAATATATATATATATATATATATATATATATATATATATATATATATATATATATATATATATAACTAAAGAAATTCTGATTATTAAACTAACGGTTCTTCCCTATTTTTCTATATATATGCACACACACACACACTCACACACACACATATACACGAACACACATATATACATATATATATATGTGTGTTTTAGCGATTAAGTCATATATATATATATATATATATATATATATATATATATATATATATATATATATATATATATATATATTTAAGTCACACATATATATATATATATATATATATATATATGACTTAATCCTTAAAACTAATGTTATTAATTGCGAATTCAATCCCTGGGGGTCGGTATCAAGGGCGATAAATAATTGAGCAATACAAAAGACAAGACAAGATATCCCTACACATGAAGAGTGATACGGAAAGAGTTCTGTTTGAAATTCCTTAAAGAAGGTCAGACAGTATAATGGTCGAAACGTTGTGATAATAAAAAAAAATATGTAGATATTAGTCTGAATATAAATAAAGTAAATAATGATAACTTTTCACCCCAGAAAATCAGACCAAAACTATTATTAGATGCAAACGGTCTTATGAAGGACGAAATACATGAGAGTTTTTTTGTTTTTTTTTTTTCGTTATGTCATTCGATTACTCATGAATATCGTTACAAGAAGTAATAAGCGTTCAAGCAGTAATAAGCGTTCAAGCGTTCTTTGTATGGCGTATTGGAACATGCGCGTTGCAAAATTGACACATTGTAAATCCTTGCCAGATCAAATCGGTTTTGATCAATGGTTAAAAAGCTCACATCAACGATTACGTTCTTTATTGAATTTGATCCTTTCCAAAATATAAGTGTTTAGCTGATCAAATCGTTGTTAAAAACTGATATCAATGTTTACTTTTCTACAATGAAGTTGATCCTTACTGGGTTTCCAAAATGTGATTGATGAGCCGATCAAATCGCTAATGATTAAAATGCTGATATCAATGTCTACTTTTCCCGAGGGAAGTTGATCCTCGCTGTGATCCCAAAATGTAAATATTTAGCTGATCAAATCGTGGTTGGCTAATGGTTAAGAAGCTCATATGAAAAGCTTTTTTTTTTTTTTCTGTGAGGAAGTTGATTCTCACCGGTTTTCCAAAATTATGTTCATTTAATAACTTTATGCAAGCCAAGTTTGTATGATTTTATTCTGGCATTCTTTTCCAGAAGCATGGCGGGGGATTGTGCAAATTGTAACATATGTGCATTAATGTGTAGCCTGAAGTGTAGGCAAGGCCAAGGAGAAATAAAATTACGAAATCATGGCTCTAGAAACGAGACAGGAAAGAGAACTTGATTTGCAGGTCGGGGAAAAGACGAATGAACGAGAAACTATTATGTCAGTTCTACTGTGGCTGCTTCTGCTGCTACTGTTGCAATTTTTGCTGTTGTTGATGTTATTGTATCGAAAAAATGAAGTAAAATAGGGGAAAAATAATTGCAAGGAGACAGGAGAAACGGAAAACGAGACAGCGCCCAAGCAACGTGCAGATGGTGTTAGTGGCCTTCTGCATTCAAACTTGGGAGTTAAACCGTAACACACATGCGAGTCGAATCGACTGTACAGCTGCCTTCTTTACTTTTTACTCACAGCCTATCCCCGCCACCTCACTCACTTTTCTCTCTCACTTACCCACTCTCCCTCTCTTTCTCTCTCTCCTTTCTCTTCCCCCTCTCACTCCCCTACACAAACGCAGACATCTATGCACAAGGCACTGGCTGCAAAACGATTGTTCGTAAGTTAGGTTCGCTAGGCCATTGTTAATATTATTAATTCAATCCTCACAATTATTTCTTATGTCAAACTAAGCTAAACTGAGCAAATATCTCTTTGCAATGGGCACTCTGCCATAAGGTAATCGGTTCGCAGATCGTTTTCACTAACCAGAGAGTTACATACATATTGTAGATTTGTGCAACGCTAAAGTAAAATTACAAAATGACTATCTATCTATCTATCTATCTATCTATCTATCTATCTATCTACATATATATATATATATGTGTGTGTGTGTGTGTGTGTGTGTGTGTGTGTGTGTGTGTACTACTCCAAACGTTATTTTATTTGGAAATGTCCGATTCAAAATAAATACATTAATTCTTCAGAAATACACACACACACACACACACACACACACACACACACACACATATATATATATATATATATATATATATATATATATATATATATATATATATATTATAATCAGAAAAAGTATTCCATCGCTACACAGGAACTGCCATGCTTCAAAAACAGAAGCTAAAAACTTCCAATTTAGTTACAGAAATTAAATTAAATTAAAGCACCTAGTTCTGTTTCAACCTCAAGCGAATTCCTCAGAATTCAAAATTAGTTATTCCAAAATTCGCTTGAGGTTGAAACAGAACTAGGTGCTTTAATTTAATTTAATTTCTATAACTAAATTGGAAGTTTTTAGCATCTGTTTTTGAAATGTGGTAGTTCCTATGTAGCGATGGAATACTATTTTTCTCAAAAAGTAGTTATAATACAGGCTCTACTTGTGTATCGAACGTTGTCTTTTTTTTTAAATAAAAACAAAAATACTAAAGAACTTCGATTCTTAACCTAACGGTTCGTTCCTATTTTTCAATATATTTGCATATATATATATATATATATATATATATATATATATATATATATATATATATATATATATAGATCCTAATGTACAGCCAGTTAGATCAGGGCTATAGAAATGTAGGACGCCCATGGCTAAGATACAAAGACAAGCTGAAAAGCAACTTGTCAGCTGTCAATATACCTCATAACACCCTCGAGTGCTTAGCCTTGGAGTGGGTAGAATGGAGATCCACGTGTTTTAGTGGGCTCAGCAGTTTTCAGTCTGCTTGTCTGAATCATCCTCAAAAAGCGAGAGCAAGATATAAAAGGTCAACCAATCTAACAGTGATCTCATCTCACAATCCTGACACTTGCTCCATATGTGGCCTCCTTTGTAAATCACTAGCGGGTCTTAATTATTATCACACAAAATTTCTTAACTAGATCAATAGGCTGTCAGATCCTCATACGTCGAAAACGACGGGAGAGTCCATTATTATTATATATGTATGTATGTATGTATAACTGGGTTTTTCTGCCTTTAACTAAACGAAAAATAACAACATCTTTAAAACAATGTTAACACTTACGTTTATATATAGCCGTTTCCCTACAAAGAAACATTTGACATCCATTGATCCAGCAGTCAGTACTGTTTCCGTTTGAAATTATAGTATCTTTCACTTCAAAGATTTTTCAAGAAAGTAGCATCTATCCTATTGCAGGCATTTTTTGTGGCTGTTATTAGCATTTGTTCAATAGGATAGATGCAGCACAACTCCATCCTGTGTGGACATCTCTGCTCCAAAGAAAAATATGATATGGATAAAAAAAATTATGCCTCGACTTGGTAATACGTTTTAAACGTCATCAACTCAGTTTGTTTTCCTTGATTTAAATTCTTAAGCGTTTCGAACTTCTTTGTACTGTTTTACTCAAATTAAGGAATGATTAAAAATGGCCTCTGCTAGCCGAAATATTTCCATAAAAATAAATCATTCGTTAGAATGACAAGTTTTTTCTTTTAATTTGATATTAAGTTCAGATAAATTCTTTTAAATTTTCGTATTAATAGCTGGTGTAATGTAGTGTATATTGCTTTATGTATGTCAATGTATAATAATTCTATTTTATTTATGTGGAATTCCGATGATAATGTAAACAATTCAACTTTCATCGACCGTAAGGTCTCTTTTTCGAAAAACGCGTTGTTTTCGTTCTTTTTGAGAACCACAGAGAGAAATGCAGTTCACTCATATTTTTTCCCCCATTAAATTGTGAGACACGCAAACATTATAGTGGGTCACATATCCAAGTGTTTTCAAATGCCTAACAACATTAATATAAGATCTGTCATCTCTCATGTGAACTTGCTTATTTTTAATCACCATTTTTGATTTCCTTATGATCAACGATCGTAGGCCTGTCGGAACGTTCTTGGTCTTTGTGACCAAATTTTCTGCATCTTAGCCAACTAGACCACGTATGTACAGCACTCTCAGCTACGGAACCATCTTCATAAATGGCACATATCTATTTTCCTATTTATACAACGTTTCTTTCCTTTTCGGAAAGACTTTTACTTTCATTTCGAAAACACGTTAGAAATGTAGTTCATTCATTTTTTTCCACTAAATTGTGAGGCACCCAAGCATCGTAGTGGGTCACATATCCAAGTGTTTTCAAATGCATGACAAAACTAATATAAGATCTGTCATCTCTCATGTGAACTGGGTTATTTTTAATCATCGTTTCGATTTCATCAACGATTGTAGGCCTGTCAGAACGTTTCTGACCAAATTTTCTACTTCTGAACAACGTGGACCACGTATGAACAGCACTCTCTGCCACGGCACCATTTTCATAAATGGCACATATCTGTTTTGCTATTTGTACAACATTTCTTTCCTTTTCAGAAATAAAGGACATCAAAGGACGTAAATGCATCTTATTTTCCTCCATTCTACTTTTAAAATAAGAACTTTTAACATTCGCAGTCCACACACGAATCGTACAACAAGATGCAATGAAAGTCAAGTCAGCTGGTAAGAAAGTTGGTTTCTTGTCGTGCTAGACAACTCATTCCGGATCTGTGTTACACCTGTATATGTCTACCATTCTTCCGAGCAGTGAATATTGATGCCACATCGGAGCTGGCGATTCTCATATCTATCTAGGGATTCTTGATAAAATCCAAACAAAAATCTGCAATAATATTGGTTCTGATCTGGCATCTTCATTCACATCCCTGCCGCCGTAACGTAGCTTCCCTTTTGTATTTTCTATGAGATTTCGTCTTTGATACTTCCACTTCATGCACAGTACTAGATTGGCAGTTAGGTCTCATCATTTTACTGCCGAAACTGCAAGATGTAACCGTAAGCTCTATTCTAATAGTTTCTTCTCTATCACTTCTTGTCTATGGAAATTTCTTCTAGCCTCTTGCTTTCCACTCAACTACAATCTTCAAAAGTTTAAATGCAACATCAGTTGCCATTTTCTGTCCCTTTGAATCCTTTGTTTTTATTGTCCTTTCTCCTCGGTAATGTTTTCTCGGTTTCTTTCTGTTGTGGAGTAGCTGAACACCCCCACAAGATGGACTGGTCTGAGACTATTTAAAGAGCACCCTCTCTTACTGAGGGACAGCAGTTAACAATTACAGTTAACTCTGCTTGTCGACTCTCTGCCTCGTAAATTTTAGTTATGATGCACATATCTGTTTTGCTGTTTGTGCAGCGTTTCTTTCCTTTTTGGAAATAAAGTACATCAAACAATGAAAATGCATCTTATTTTTCTCTATTTTACTTTTATCATACACAGTCCACACACGAATCGTATAAAAAGATGCAATGAAAGTTAAGTCAGCTGTGTTACAACTTTATATGCGTTGTGGTGTCTTCCCTCCTAAAGAGCCTATGTTGGACTCTTCTGCCTATTATAAGATTAGTAGGAGAGAAGGGGGAACAATCGAATAGATTGTAAGATGTTGTGACCAAGTAAATGGTTAAAAAATAACGAAACCAGTTTTGCAGATATATCACATATTAAACAGTAACTACAAAAGAAGAGTATTACACGACTAGTGTGTGTGTGTGTTGGTTGACCCAGCGTTCAATCTATTCGACTGTTCCCACAAGGCCTTCTCTCCTACTAATCTTATAGTAGGCGGAAGAGTCCAACACAGACTCTTTACAGGGAGGACACAACAATATTATGTCTACCATTCGTCCGAGTATTGAATATTGATACCACATCGAAGTTGGCGCTTCTCATATCTATCTAGAGATTCTTGACAAAATTCAAACAAGAATCTGCAATAATATCGGTCCCGACCTGGCATCTCCATTCACATTTCTGCCGCCGTAACGTAGCTTCCCTTTTTCATTTTCTATGAGATTTCCTCTTTGATACTTCCACTTTATGTATTTAAGCACAGTACTAGATTGGCAGTTGGGTCTCATCATTTTACTGTCGAAACTGCAAGATGTAGCCGTAAGTTTTATGCTAATACTGTCTTCTTTATCACTTCAAATTTCTTCTTGCTTCTTGCTATCAGGTCAACTACGATCTTGCTAGATTTATATGCAACGTCAACCCTTATTTTCCTTGAACCCTCTTCTTTTATTTTCCTTTCGCCTCAGAAACATTTTCTCATTCCTCTTCGTTCCCAGTAAACCCTTTCTTCTTAGTGGTTTTATCGCCTTGCTTGCAGTGAAATGATTGGTTGATTTTGTTTAGCCGCCTATCAACACATATATGGGTTATTTAATACCGAAATCTAAATATTTTGAACAATTTTATGGCTTCAACTAAATATATTTTGAACGCAATTGCATGCCTTCAACTACAGATAAAATGTATTGTTGGTCATTTTACTATAAAATGTAATGTTGATCATTTTTATATAAAAATGTATTGCTGGTATTTTTATATAATAATGTATTTGTATATGGTGATAGTATTTTGTTTGAGAGTTCATTAATCGCCCATAACTGGAACCGAACTAGGTGCTACCACACCGGGTTAGGGCGGATCTATCAACAACAACTGAGAGGTGGTTCCACGCTCCTCAAAAACTTCCAATTGCCGATCAGAGGCCTTGCTGCCGGATGTAGTTTATCGTCATACCCAGGACTCATCTATTAGCTACTAAATAAGAAAAGCAAAAGCATTAATTTTAAATAAATTATTATTTAAACAAGAAAAAAAAAACGGAATACACCTATATTTTCAACAATAAGGAAAACCACAGAATATTCCAGAAAAATTTGTTTTGTTAAAAACAAATAAGAAAAAACAAATCATGGATGCGTGGAAAAAAAGTCGACCAGCCGAATTCATTGGATTTACTTTCGCGCAAATAGACTTGGATGAGATATGAATCCAACTCTCCTACTCCAGCTATGGGTCAAATATTAGGGTATACTGGGCTTTCTAGCCGTAGTTGTCATCCAGCCTAGGAGAAAGAAAACGGTGAATTCAAAAACCGTATGTAGCCCAGGCGTAGTACATGCTCTACTGTCATGGAGAAGATCCGGTGAGGTGTTTTATGTGACGAGTTTAATTATATTTAGTAAATATCGTTTAGCACAAGACTACATCCCCAGTGAGAAAACACAGGGAACGGTGAATAAGTTTACAAACAGAGGGAACAGTGGAGAGGAAAACTGGATCAGGAGGTCACAACAGGAGGTGGGATCATCCTTTCAACTTCGAGATAAAGAGATCAATTAGAAAAGATCCAACTCGACCCATTAGATCTTTGGCACATGAGTTTCAGCTATGACAGTCGAAAGATTAAATAAAAATAAAATCGTACGTAAAACATGTAAAACACCTTGTTACTCCAGGACAAAAGGTTAGAGGGCGAAGATCATCTTGAATAAGTTGGAAATAATCCTGGAGTAACATATATATATATATATATATATATATAATAATGGACTTTCCCGTCGGTTTCGACGTATGAGGATCTGCCAGCTTATTGATTCAGTTATGAAAGTTTATGCAATAATCTTAAGTGGCATTTAAGACCCGCTAGTGATTTACAAAGGAGGCCACATATGGAGCAGGTGTGAGAAGAGATCACTGTTAGATTGGCTGACCTTTTAGATCTTGCTCTCGCTTCTAATATATATATATATATATATATATATATATATATATATATATATATATATATATGAAATTGATATAAATCCTTCATGAGCTTACGATCCTTAGCTATGATTAATTAATGATGAACGTTATTTTCGTTTATGATCAATTTCATCACGATTCTTCTGGAAAATACATTCTTATTCCTCAAAATAGTGTCCAATAATATTACAAAAAAAAAACTCGGAGAATTCTAGTAAGATATCTTTAGTCATTTCTAAGATACAACGCCACAGAGCTTATTCTAAATATTGGACAATTTTGACGTTGCACAATTTGGACAATTTTGCTGTTACACCCGGTAATTTGCTCGAACTGCGTTCGCCTGAAAGACCAGATTCTTAATAATAACCCTTTGCGGGTATGCATATGAACCTATCTAAGTAGCCACTGCTCAACAACAGTCACCCAGATCTCAGCCAAGAATCAGTGAGCCCCTTAATGAATGTCAGTTAACGCGTAAAAAGAATGTTGCCGAAATTTTCAGCATGGAATTCATTACACGCTCTGACGATTCAAACAAATGTCGGCAAATTCTTTGACAACGTGTTTATTTTCCCGCGCTCTAAACAAGAACGTCCTTCTGACAAATTGGCGTTGATCAGAGATTCGTTTCATTATGACCTGTTCAGCTCCTCCCACAAAATCAGCCTCAAGGAATTATTTATTCATTTTTTTTTTTTTTTTTTTGTAAAGATCGTTTCATTGATTTCGGTGTTAAAGGCGGAGCGATACAACATCACTGAAGAAGCATTGTTGAAACGATACGACATTAGCAATTGGGTTTCCGGTTCTTTCCAAAGTCTACTTCCACACTATACTTCTAAAGTCTCCGACTGAACTCAATGTTACGCACTAATTAAAGATTGATTTCTTTAAGTCTAGAGTTAGCGGCTATCTTCCCTGCAAGGTCCCTAAGAATATCACTTATTGCCTTTTTCTTACGCTAATACAACTTCGCATTTATTAATACATATAAATATATATATATATATATATATATATATATATATATATATATATATATATATATTTAATTTATATGAAAATCATAAAATATTGTTATAAAATCACTACAAAAATATTTTGTTTCAACACTTCTGGTGTCTTATCAAGTGATGGTGTTGAATGTAGAATAAAAAAAAAACTCTTTTATTCTACATTCAACACCATCACTTGATAAGACACAAAAAGTGTTGAAACAAAATGGCCATTTTTGCAGTGATTTTATGACATATTTATGTTCTAATTTTCGAATATATTATATTTGCTCTGCTCTATATTGAGCACTCTTTTAAGAATAGTATTTTTTGGGTTATTGGAATATATACCCAATCCTATACTTGGGTATATATATATATATATATATATATATATATATATATATATATATATATATATATATATATATATATATATATATATATATATATATATATATATATATATATATGCATGCTTTTGAAATTTGTAGGTCTGATGAATTGATTGTGATTATGATTCCAATGTAATAAATTATAACCATGGAATATTAGTGTTTGAGCCTTTTATATTATATTCTTTCTCTGTCCTGGACATTGAGCTCTACCTGGATTCTATCCTCTTGGAAATATATATATATATATATATATATATATATATATATATATATATATATTGACCATTAATAATATATATGATGATAATGGACTCTCCCGTTAGTTTCAACGTATGAGGATCTGACAGCTTAGTTGATTCAGTTATGAAATTTTGTGTGATAATCTTAACTGACATTTAAGACCCGCTAGTGATTTACAAAGGAGGCCACATATGGAGCAAGTGTCAGGATTGTGGGATGAGATCACTGTTAGATTGACTGACCTTTTATATCTCATTTTGGTTTGTTTTACGGATTTTCTAGGCTATCCAATACCGCTTATTTATTGCGTCCTAGTAGGCATAGGTTTTATTTGCATGAGAGTAAAAATGTACCCTCAGAATAGAGTAAACAGGTCACTCTTTTTTCGGAGGTGTCACCCCTCTGCATAAGGATACAGGTGGCGTATGTTTTGACCTAATCAACAAAGTGATAACAAAGTTGACACAAACTAGTGTGCCGAGTTTGAAACGAGATTTGATATCGAGAGTATAAATAACTTACGAGATTATATGAGAATAATACAAGACCGTTTTTCTGTATGAGATTTTCAGAATGAATATTTTTTTTTTATAAAATACAAATATAAATCTACAATGTTATTGATCCAGATCTGGCATCTCGGCTTCAATCACTTTTCCACTGACGCAATGTAGCTTCCCTCTGCCTTTTTCTATAAATATTTTCAGGGCAACTGATGAATTTTTCTCTACAGTATCCAGACTATGAATTTAAGCGCAGTACTAAATTGGCGGCTAGGTCTCATCATTTTACAGTTGAAATGACAAGATATAAATATAATTTCTATACTAGATATAGGGGTTTACAGTAGCCACTCTCTTGACCCAGGACAAGACTACCTTATCAAGGCACTTTATGTAGGCCTTTCGTCCTGAGGCTAAGGTCTTCGTCAGCAAGTTCGGCAGTTCTTTTCAGAACGATCGGAGTAATCACCATTAGAGTCATCCAACTCTTTCCGAATCCTCTGCACTTTCCTCAAATTGACGCTAAAACACTTTGGAATGTTCGTATTGGTGCTGTCAAGCAGTACAGCATGCTGTTTCCAAATTTCTGGCGGAGTGGATTGCGTCATGGTGCGCTCTTTTTCTCTCCCAGACAGTGCCTAACTGACCCTACTATACTGTGCAGTCGACAAAATCAAAAACAAACGCATACGCGCGAAATTTACAAAAAATGGCGACAATTTATCTATTGCACCCTGTGTAAAAGTAAATAAATACGCGCGTTATCAGGTGATTGCTGTCACCCCCGGTACACACACACATATATATATATATAATGAAATGGACAAAGTCCGACAATTATTTTTTAAGACTTTTTTATGTTTATACGTTCTTTTTATAGATACAAATATTTAAGTAAATGGTCTGTTTATAATAAACATATATATATACTTAAATATTTGTATCTATAAAAAGAACGTATAAACATGAAATGTTTATATATATATATATATATATATATATATATATATATATATATATATATATATATGCTTTATATATATATATATATGTGTGTGTGTGTGTGTGTGTGTGTGTGTGTGTGTGTGTGTGTGTGTGTGTAAAATACTAAAGAGCCAGGAACAACCTACGTAGGTTTCACCTAAACGGATCTTCAGGGTAATCTGGCAAAAGGAAATTGCACGAAACAATTTCTATTGATAAAACCTCGTGACAGAAGATATATATATATATATATATATATATATATACACACACACATATATATATATATAATGAAATGGACAAAGTCCGACAATTATTTTTAAAGATTTTTTTATAGAATTCTTTTTATAGATACAAATATTTAAGTAAATGGTCTGTTTATAATAAACATATATATATACTTAAATATTTGTATCTATAAAAAGAACGTATAAACATGAAAATATATATATATATATATATATATATATATATATATATATATATATATATATATATATATATATATATATATATATATATATATATGTGTGTGTGTGTGTGTGTGTGTGTGTGTGTGTGTGTGTGTGTGTGTGTGTGTGTGTAAAATCCTAAAGAGCCAGGAACAACCTACGTAGGTTTCACCTAAACGGATCTTCAGGGTAATCTGGCCAAAAAGGAAATTGCACGAAACAATTTCTATTGATAAAACCTCGTGACAGAAGATATATATATATATATATATATATATATATATATATGATAAAACGGAAATAGTTTACTTACGACGCGTTTCGTCCTTCAGGATTTCATCGAAATAAATTTGTTATGTTGGTACGAATACTCATGCGCACGAACGAGGGGTGCTGAGGATTTTAGAATTTTTTCAATATCTAACCGAATTGATTTGGAAACTTTTTCTTTTGTTTTTTTCTATCACTTTTGTTAGTAGGTATCCCAAATGTGATAATAGATGTGCCATCAATGGTCAAATGTTCTGAAGGTTCGTAAGTATTTAACCCAAACAATCAACATACTTCCTTTATATTCATAATGATCTACCTATATATCCCCCGTGATACTGGTGGAGTAATGGATACAGTGCATTGCAAATGTCTATACCCACCTTGAAAACTGGATGTATTTTGTTTATTTTGATAGGAACAATTAATATTTCTGACTCCAGCAATTCTTTTTTAATAAGCAGATCTATCCCATTTTTATTTAATACACAAAATACATTTGAAAAATTTTAAACTGATTTTTAAACAAAGATAATTTTGAAAAATGTCTTTGCAAAAGTCTACACCCCCTTTGGAATATCTTCAGTTAATACTTTGTGGATGATCCTGCTGCGTCAATTACAGCCTGCAGACGCCTCGGGTAGCCTTCCACAGATTTTGCTGCAGTGGTCTGCTGACATTTTTTGCCATTCTTCATGGCAGAACATCTCGAGCTGTGTCAGATTGGATGGGGAATGTCGGTACACAGCCAGCTTTAGAACTCGACATAGATTTTCTATAGGATTGAGGCAGAGGACTGGCTGGGCTACTCGAAAACTGATTTTCTTGCTAGCAAACCAAGCTTTAGTGCTTTTTGACACATGCTTGGGGTCGTTATTTTGTTGAAACTTGAAATTGCGACCCAAGCGCAGAGCTCAAGCAGACTTCAGCAAGTTTGCCTCCAATATTTCTTGGTACTTGACACTGTCCATGACACCTTGGATTGTTTCCAGATCCCTGAGCCCTGCAGCTGAAAAACAGCCCTAAAGCATGATCGAGCCAACGCCATGCGGTGTAATGAGGTTGGTGAGCAGTGCCTTTTTTCCCGCCAAACGTAGCGTTTCGTATTTTTTCCAAATAACTTGACTTTGGTCTCATCTGACCACAAAATCTCTCGCCACATGGTCATGGAATCATTGATGTGACTTTAGGTAAAGTTTAGCCTAGCTTACTTGTGCATAGGCTACAGAATGGGATTTTTTCTAGCTACCCTCCCTTGCAGGCCAGACCAGTGCAATACTCTGGAAATTATAGATGCATGGACACCTGTCCCAGTACTGGAAACTGAAGCTTTCAAGTTTTCCAGTGTTGCACTTGAGTTGGAGTTTTCCTCCCGGACCAGTTTTGATTTTGCTCTTCTGGTAAGTTTGATCGGTCTCCCAAATCTTGGTAGCAGTGGTTTGGTGCACTAACCACTTCTTAACTACAGTCTAAACAGTGCTTAGGAGCAATTCTAAAGATTTTGCAATCTTTTTATAGCCATTATTTTCATTGTACTTTTGAATAATAAGGTTTTTAAGTTCCTGAGACAGAGGCTTGCCCATTTTCTTTCCCGAGTTGGATACCTTGTGTTTACAGTCAGAGTCCAAAGACCAACATACCAAGAAACCATGTGTGGTGGATGATTTTGTAGGCAGTTAAATCACCTTATACAGCAAAATAATAGACTGGCCAAGTTTGTTTGTTATGGTAGAACGTACATGCCACTTTTGATTGTTCGGGATTGTATACATCAATGATAAACTATGTAATATCCGGGGGGTAGACTTTTGCAAAGACATTTTTCTAAGTTATATGATTTTAAGAATCAGTGTGAAATTTTTAAAATTTAATTTTTATATCAAAGAGGAAGTGTGATGGATCTGCTTATTATTTAACAATCATTGGAATTGAAAAAATGTGTTGTTCCCTGTTAAATTATACAACATATATAAATTTTCAAAGGGGGTGTAGACTTTTGCAACCAATGTAGCAGTAACACAATGTCATAATTAGCTTACTGTATTTTCTATCGATACTGTGCCATCTGAATATCTTGTATTGTTAAAGAGTGTGGGCGCCAATAATGAATCCTGGTAGGACTTGTAATTTTCTCAGAATCGTCTCACTGTATGGGTTAAATAAGTCTAATGAGAAGACACACCCTTGTCTTATGTCACTTTCTATTTTTGTATATTTACTGAATTCATTATGTCTTTGTATGCAGTCTGTTTGCTGACAGTATACGTTGATGTTAATAACAATAACAACACGAATAAAAAAGATTTCGACAACATTTACTCCCTTTCGTTTATTAAATATTAAATGACATCATTTAGCATACGGTATAGTTTACCTTGATTTTCACTAAGCCTGAAATATATTTATAAGTTTTCTTAAATTTAAAGATCGTGAAAAACTAATATTTTAACTTTTGTTTATAAACATTTGTTGTAGGATAAACCCTGACATTTTCCTTGATAAGTTTTATTCGAGGACGAATGTCTTTAGTCTTATCGCCCGACTGACACTCCTCTCCGGTCTCTTGAATAGGAGTAGAAGTTTCCTGTTTAGGATTGGGTTTCTGGTTCCTTCTAAAGTCTACTTCAACTCTATCCTTCGAAGATCTCCATCTGAATAATAAAATTTTATTTACTCATTTATATTTTCTCTCTCCTCAATTAGAGTGGTTCACCTATTACCCGGTTCACACCCTCCTTGGATTTTTTGGACAGGAGTAGCGGTTGATCCCGTGTTACTTGTTTAGGATCAGGTTTCCAATTCCTTCTAATATATTTTAATTCGCTTTCTGTCCCAGTAAAAAAAAAAAAAACCTTGCGTCTTTGTGGCATTTGAATCATATATATAAGAAAATAAGAAATAACCACAATACCCTACACATATATGCATATGCACACATACAGGCGTACTCACACTCACACACGCACACAAAGAAGAAAAATTAACCTACATTTTGTTTCAATGTTAAAATCAGACGTTTTCAGGTGGCTAACAATGAAAAACCATAAAAGCTAAAAAGGGTTTATATGAAGAAAAAGAAAAGATAAGAAATTAATAAAAAAAAAATGAACGAGGAAAGAAAAAAAAGAAAAGAAAGTCAAGAGACAGCAAAGGAAACTAACCCTACTAACAAGAGAAAAGACAAAAAAGAAAGAAAAAAGAAATAGAGAAGTATATTCAAAAGTATCCAGATTCATAAGAAGAGGAAAGTTAAGAAGATAGAAAATAGAAAGATGTTGAGATGACATAAACCAATGAAATTCAATGTCGCATTTACAATTCTATGGCATTCCTCTAGGAAGTCATATTTTCAAACAAAACTATCCACAGAATGTAAAAAAAGGACACTTTTCTCTTGGTTAGGGTTAATTTCTTATACTTTCTGTTGACTTTCTTTTCTTTTTCTTTCCTCGTCCATTTTTTATTAGTTTCTAATCTTCTTTCCTTTTTCTTTATATAAATCGTTTTTACCTTTTATGGAAAATTTTCCAAAAACGGAAAGTGAAGTAGTGTTTCATTAATCGCAATTTTGAATAAAATCGTTTCCTACCATCATTGTTAGCCACCTGAAGAAACGTTTCATTTTAACGTTGAAATAAAATATCCAATTTTGTAGTGGATATGTAAGTTCTAATGTAACAGTGTATAATATATATATATATATATATATATATATATATATATATATATATATATATATATATATTTGAATGAATGGTAATACGCGTTTGGAAAACCTCGGTTAGCTCAACTTGTAATATAGAAAATTGATGTCCGAGGAAAAATTGGAAATAAGAAAAAGAAAGAACCAAGAACATAACGCTTTACGAATCCTCTCGTCAAGTGCTTGAGATCCAAGTCCAGAGAAAAAAATCCAAAACGAGTAAAAGACTAAACGTAAAGTGGTCAATACACTAAATAGAGCAAAAACTAAAATAGTCCTAAGGAAACCTACCTAGGATTCACCTAAACGGATCTTCAGGGTAAAACTGGCTAAAACGGCAAGTAATGGAACAATATTTATTGATAAAACCCAATAAAACCATGACAACGTGACAAAAATACAAAAAACAAACTACAACATGTTACTTTAATAACCAGCTTTTCTTATGTCGGCACCTAATAAGAATTTTTATTTTATTTTATATATATATATATATATATATGTGTGTGTGTGTGTGTGTGTGTGTGTGTGTGTGTGTGTGTGTGTGTGCAGGCAGAAAGACCATTTCACAAGATCATTAAAACTCTTGGAAGGAGTGTGAGTTTAAAATTTTTTCCCTTTTATTAACTCTTTCCGAGCTGAGATTTACACCCACCTTACGTTTTAATTATATTTTAAATAAATTTAATTTTAAACGAGCTCGGACTTTTCTTCCATATTAGTAAATATTTCAATATTTGTGTCCTCTTTATACTAATAAATAATGTGCCAACGCGTTACCTATGAATAAGTGTTGGCCGAAAGATATCTCAGGTGCTATTTGTCTATTAAAAAAAATTAAAATAAATTAAAAACGGTTTGATTAATAAAATGGCGTCCCTGTTATTTAAATCTTTCTGAGGTTCTGTGGGTACAAATCTCTCTCTCTCTCTCTCTCTCTCTATATATATATATATATATATATATATATATATATATACACACAAACACACACCCTGTCTGAAGTTATTAAGCAAATCATATAAACTTCAATAATTCAAATTTGCTTTGAAAAAAATTGTCAAATTTTAAACAATCAATTTATATGTCGAAGACTGGATTAAAATTTTAGGTAGTATCAATAAGCTTTATTGAATTTATTGAAGATATTTAATGTATTCTAAAAAACTGTAGTCTGAAGTTATTAGGCAAAACCAACTAATCAGTATTTTACTTCAACAAAAAAGTAGTAAAATCATCAAAAATTGATCAATACCTACAATAGAACAAATAACAAACACATATAGGGCTTTGAATCCTTTACATTTTAATATAGTAACCCTTCCCAAGAACAGCCAGTAATATATTATTCATTGAGTTTGTTAATTATTTTTACTTCAGCAGGTTCAATTTCCGACATGGTAGTTTTAATGCTTCCCATAGGTCTGCTTTGCCGTCTTCATATAATTTCATCTTCACAATTGACCATAGATTTTCGATTGGATTCAGATCAGGGCTTGATGGTGACTATTCCATTATCTTCTGTCCTGTAAATCTTTTACATTGTTGTGCATAAATACACACTTCATCTTGAAACTGGGACTTGTACCATGCAAAGAAATTATTATTCATAAAATCGCAGTAGTTAGCATTGTTCAGTTTAACACCTTTATCGAGTTAGAATGGTTCAATAATGGTTGGGTCGACAATTCCAGCCAATATCATAGCACTACAGCCTCCTTGTTGCTTTCTTTTAGCCACAGGGACAACTGAATTGGATAAAATCCATCCTTTGGCCCATTCATCAGGCCATCAATCTCACCCGAGATTTGACCGTGAAATTTACTTTAGAAATGTCAATTTTAATGTATTTCTTGGGCCAATTTTGACGCTTTTAAAATATTTGCTCTAGTGAGAGGAGGTTTTCTAGGAGATTTATTTTATAGATCCTAATTCCCAAAGTATTCTAAACATTTTGTCCTTCTCAATTTCAGCTTTTTCAAAGACCTGAGCGCTAGTCAAATGATTTTTTTCACTATAACCCGCTTTAGTTTACGTTCATCTCGAGGAAGTAAGTTCTTAAAGCCTTTTCTTTTTCTTCAAGTTCTCAACTGCCTTCTTTATCTCTCGATGATCTCTGCAAAGATCATTTGGTAACTATATTCTGGACATTCCCTCATTCAATAACTTTGTTATTTTCTGTTTATCAGCAGTTTTTCAGATCCTTCTCTTTACTCATGTTTCAATGTTTATTATGGACAAAATTAAAAAAATGCTTTTATTAGATTTCAGGGGTCTTTCGATTTATTCTGCAACATAAGATTTCAGAAGTCTTAATCTGCATAATAACTTCAGTTAGGCCATTTTCGTAAATTCCAAATATCTCAAAACGTAACCATTAAAAATTGCAGCAAATTTAATTAAATATTTTATTAAGGGTGGAAATGGACGGGTTTAAATTTGACAAATATTGGTTCAGAACTTTTTGAGTTATTGAGGTTGATTTGATTTGCATAATAACTTCAGAGAGTTTGTGTGTGTATATATATATATATATATATATATATATATATATATATATATATATATATATATACTAGTAGTAGAGCCCGGCGTTGCCCGGGGATGTAACAGTAAGAGATAGACCATCATAAAGACTGAAAAAAATAAAATTGACAAAGATTATTGTTTAAGGTTGACGGACACGCATGTCTTAATTAGTTTTTTTTGGGGGGGGGGTTACGAATTTGTCAAACCCAAACTCAAACAAAAACATTGTTTTCCATCGTTATGAGTCTACCGATTGAATAGAATTTTATTATAAACAATTTTCTTGTAAATGGAATTTTTAAAGCATTCTGAATGTAAAAATAAAGAAAAAATGTGCAAGACAATAAGAAACACTACCTGCCAAAAAAAAAAAATGAAGTTTTGTTGAAGTCGGTTGAAAAATGTAGGAAATCCGATTCCATATATAAACGAACACATACACACAAACAAACAATCTGGGTTTTATAATAACTCGATATGAGTTGTCTCCTTCCATTCTCGCGACAGCGATGCATTTTAATCGAGTTTTCAAATTGATTTCGTGCAAAAACAATTGTGTTTTTCCAATTTTGGGCGCTGTCACAACCACCGCAAGGTAATTTTACGTAGTCCTGGGAAGTTTTGTTGAAATCGGTTAAAAAATGTAGGAAATCCGATCCAATATACAAACGTACCGACACACAACCTGGGCTTTATAATAAGTATGATATATATATATATATATATATATATATATATATATATATATATATATATATATATAATGAGTCCAGACGATCCTAAAAATCCATTCGGTTATAATTTATTTCATGAATATAGAAATATATTCATCTCTTCAAAATCGACGTTTTCTTAATAAATGAAGTCAATTTGCCCAGACGAAAGGAAAAGTGACAGGAAAAAAGGAAAAACAAAAGGAAAAAGTTTTAACATTAAAAGAGGAAGAAAGACAAAAAATGTCAGTATAAGGTTTTAAAAAACTTCCTTCCGTCTGGATAAATTGACTCCATTTATTAAGAAAACGTCGGAGAGATGAATATATTTTTGTATATTCATGAAATAAATTATATGCGAATGGATTTTTAAGGCTCGTCTGGACTCATTATTATATTGCTCTGTTCTTACATTGAGCTCTCTTTGAATTAATGACCTCTGTGGAATTACCCCTACTAATTATCAATTGGTATTATATATATATATCTATATATCTATATTGTCATTCACAGACAGGTTACTTTTCAGTGTGGCTAGACGTCCGATTGCTTCAAGTCAGGATCGAAACCCGACCGATTTTGTATGTCAGAGATTCTACTCTTAGGCTATCGTCGCACGTCAGAAGGGAAATTAACGTTCTATATATATATATATATATATATATATATATATATATATATATATATATATATATATATATATATATATATATATATATGCAATCTCAAAATACTTATTATCATTTACTGTCCACCAACTTTTGGTTCACCTATATATATATATATATATATATATATATATAGAGAGAGAGAGAGAGACAGAGAGACAGAGAGAGACAGAGACAGAGAGAGAGATAATTATATAATTAAGAGCATAGGTTAATAAAGATTTAAGAAGTATTTATTTTAAATAATAAATATTTATTCATCAACATAATCTCCTTTGTGAATGCACTTAATCCGACGATTATCCGTCAATCTCATCGATTGAACCATACATATTTCGGATTAAAATTTAACTGACAGTGACGTATCGTGCTACCACCATGGATAATCCGTCCTAATATAAATCTATAAACAATATATTTTATGCCTTCTACTTAATCTATAAATACTTACTGCACACGAACACAAAACGGGAAAAAAATTAGAATATTGTTAAGTGTATTATTTTGGGCGAAGACATTTATAGTGTGCGTTACTTAATTTGTCAGATATATTATCGTGTATTTTCGATCAATAACTCTGTTTATTCCGGTTTTATTGTATTGAAAGAAGTGAATTAATTTGAGATAAGCAGGAATAAAAGAAAGAGCACTTGGTAAATTCCTACAAATATTGAAGACAACATCCGTCGACAGAAACAAACAAATACGAGATGATATCAGAAAGTGTTCGGTCTGTACGTCCTTTGATTGTACAATTCAACTAAATTTTCTTTTTCTTTTCTATGCAGTGTCCTTTAGAACTACCTATCATTTATAGCACTTAATATTTTCTACAGTACTATTTTTCTATTTTATGTTATATCGTAATGTTAGGTAAAAATTATACTAAGAATAAATATAAATTTGTACCAAAAGAAAAAAACATATATATTAGGAAATGGACAAAGTCCGACAATTATTTTAAGGCATTTTTATACGTTCTTTTTTATAGATACAAATATTTAAGTAAATGCTCTGTTTATGATAAACAGTATTAACGACATTTACCGGCCTGAATGACCGAGAAATTTTCATAGAAAATATGCGTCCTCCCACAGGAATCGAACCTGTACCCTATACGGAACCGTCGTATAGCCTGACTTTCTTTTACTGATTTAGCCACAGAGGAGCGGTTCGGTTAGCAAAGTCGATTTTACTATTTTTTAACTATAAAAAAAGAATATATATATAAAAAAAGAACGTATAAACCTAAAAATGTCTTAAAATAATTGTCGGACTTTGTCCATTTCATAATGTGTGACGTCATTTGTTTACATTTGGATACGCATCGAACAGATATGAATGTACGAGAGAAAGTCATGGAGAATTATAGTTGAAAAACAGTAAAATCAACCTTGCTAACCAAAACGATCCTCCGTGGCTAAATTGGTAAAGCACGTCAGGCTACATGACGGTTCCGTATAGGATACAGGTTCAATTCCTGTCGGAGGACGCATATCTTCTATGAAAATTTCTCGGACATTCAGACCGCCAAATGTCGTTAATACTGTTTATTATAAACAGAGCATTTATTTGAATATTTGTATCTATAAAAAGAACGTATAAACATAAAAATGTCTTAAAATATATAGAGAGGTAATTTAACAAAATGCTAAACAAGTTATATGGGTTGTGAGTGCCTGCATAATTTTTTTATAGTTGATAACTAAATAGCTTCTTTAAGAAACCGGTAAATAATTTAAACGTATAGAATTATTTGGTAAATTAATATTCAACTGTTGAATAACGATTCTTCATATAAGATGTTAATAACAATAACCAATCAATGTAAAATGTAACAATACACCCGCACAATATATTACTAATACTACCAGGAGATTGATACAAAATTATATTAAATCCAAATTAATCTTATAAATAGAAAGATAAGCCATATATTGTGCAACGCAGTACTACTAAAATATAAGAAAAAGCATAATCTAATTCCAAATTTTAACTAAATTGTAAAGTAAAAAGTAAACTGTGGTGTGAAACGATGGTATGTGTATATTTACGTGTGCTTTTGCGTGTAGGTTTGTTTATGCGTGCAATTGTGTGTACGCATTCTGATGAGTGTATACGTCTATTTGAGAATGTTTAGGTGGGTACATATGTGTGAATGTATGTGTATACACTTGCTTGCGTGTCTTATTACAAAAAGCAACGTGCCCTTATATATATATATATATATATATATATATATATATATATATATAAACATAAAACATTAGGGCAGCATATAATTTATATACAAAAAATAATCACGCATAGAATCAATCAGCAATATTAATGCTATTATTGGCGACATCCATCGCTAGTAGTGTATAATGTATGCATTAAAATACTGTTAATCCATAGAATGATGTGATCCTCATCTATAAAACTGTTGTCTGTTTTGATTCTATGCGTGATTATTTCTTTGTATATAAATTATATGCTGCCTAATGTTTTATGTTTATAAAAAACTATCGATCCGCAGTACAAAAAAAATCCTATAAAAAAACTATTACTAAGACATAACACTATATTAATTGAACTATATACTTAGTTCATTACATATTAACTGAAAACACTTGTAAAAATAGAATACGTGGATTTACCACATCACAAGAAAATTCAAATAAAATTCTCACGTAAAATTTTAAAAAACTTAGCGTTGCGTCTTTGCACGTTCCGATATTGTACACAGCCGTCAATAATAGCACATTCTCAAAAAAAAAAAACATCTTTCGGTCGACAAACAATTATTTCGTCTCCAAGTTTTTGATTTTATAAGGAAAAGATATGCCTGACGATGAATAAAGGATTATTCGAAAGTACTTGCATTTAAAAAAAATATAAACTGGAAACAACAGACAACAGTTTTATAAATGAGGATCACGTCACTCTATGGATTAACAGTATTTTAATGCATACATTATACACTACTAGCGATGGATGTCGCCAATAATAGCATTAATATTGCTGATTGATTCTATGCGTGATTATTTCTTTGCATATATATATATATATATATATATATATATATATATATATGATGGTATGTTTTGCAAAAAAAAAAAAGACCAACATTGTATATCAATTTAAATGTCCTTTCGGAGATTGTATCTGAGAAAAAAGTAGATATATATGTTGGTTTCACGACAACATTATCAAGGAGACTTACTCTACATATGTCGTATTCAAGTTACATCGTACAGCATTTAAAGGAACATTCCTGTCTACATTCGCAATTTAGAGAAATATTAATTGACAATAGAAGTATACTCCACTATGAAAACAAAAACAAAAAATTCCAAATTATTGAGGCTCTCTATATAAAAAATACAATTAACGCTAAATAAGGTTAGTTATGAGTATAACAACAATGTCTTAAAATGTCTATAATAGCAATGTATTTAAAATACTTAAATTTAACTGTAAAAAATTGCAATTATATACATTACCGTTACCTTTCTTAGATAAAATATTTAAAAACATAATAGCTTTAACAGTTAATTTTTAAATTAATTATAACGGAGCGCGTTTATACGTGTTTATAAATATAACAGATCGCTTTTCATGCGAACTTACAAAAAATTCACAACTAACACTAAATAAAAACATGATTATGTATAACATTAAAAGTACTTGGGAAAAGAAAAGAAACGAAAAAAAAAACTACGGCGCCTTCCGTAATGAATTTAATATCAACATTAAGAAGTTGATCCGTGAATTCGAGAGGAATAAAATAAAGATAAATTTATGCAGGTTTTATTGAACAATGCCGGCGAAATTGCTCTGCTCAGTTTTTTATGAATTTTTTTCTCAACTTCCGACTAAGTTGTATTATATAATTGGTCAACTTTGCAAAGTTCATTTTTGGTTTTTGAATCCATGTCATTTTGACTGTCACTACAATCGATGTCAAGAATGACATTTTTTTTTTTTTTTTTGCCTGTTGATGAAACTCTGTTGGGTTAATTCCAGCGTTCCGCCATTTGTGGGAACCAATTTCAAATTAATTAAAGGTGGCGTCATTTATAACGGTCAAAATGAATTTTTACGTGATTTTTTCAAATTTATTTTTTTGAATAAAACCTGTCTAAAAGAATTTTTGCTAGTTAAATACACCTTATTCATACACACACACACACACACACACATATATATATATATATATATATATATATATATATATATATATATATATATTTTTCTTCGTATATTAACGTTTCACTAAATACGATAGACAAGGAATATTTGTTGCCTCTATTAACGCACCGCTCCTCATTAACGAATTGAGCTGCCAAATCGGCTGGATTTCGATCCCGGCTTGAAGCAACCGGATGTCTAGCCACACTGATTAACTGCGATACAGCAAAACAGGCTTGTATGTGGATGACTATATATATATATATATATATATATATATATATAATTTATCTTTTAAGTATCCCTATAACAAATGTTTAGTGGTGTGAAGCATAGTGAACGCGGAAGGTATTATATAAAATCCTTTCGTCGAATCCACATGTTTGGCAAGATCTCATCAAAGTAGGAAATAACTCCACTCTTTGATCTCGATCATCGTTTTTAATAGCATAGACTTATCTTGAAATGTAAATATCCATTGACACCGCTTCAAAAGGCGTTGGACATACAATTTTGAAATACCTATAGTGGTAGAAATAAGTATAAGACACCCTATGAAATTGTTAATAATTTTCTTATTACTGCAGAAATTCCTCTGAAAATTTGTGTGTGGTACCTAGATCCGATGAGTATTAGTATACATATTCGATTTTATAACAACTTTCCACCAAAAAATAAAGTTTACGAGGATGGAAATAATTAGGAGACAGTTTTGAAAATTTGCATATCTGGTTTACATCAGAATGCCAAAGGAAGAATAAGCGCATGCGCAGATTAGAAAAAGACTATTATCATGATTTTAAGCCACGTGAGTCCTATTGAAATATTTCATAATTGAATACAGTTACTGCAAAATGCCTAGAAACTGCTCCCTTAATGAAAATGAAAAAGAGCAAATTTCTGCCTATAAACTGGAAGGAAAATCTATTAGTTTCATTGCAAGGGAAATGTCGAGGTACTGAAGAGTTGTGAGAAATTATCTAAAGAATCCTGAATCATATGGCACCAGAAAACATCCAGGTGGTCCACCTAAAATTACAAATGCAGCCAGACCTCGACTTTTTCGAGAAGCTTCTAAAGAACAATCAAACTCAAGAGATCTGCAAAAATCTCAGAATTTACCCATCACTCCAAGAAGAGTTCATCAACTTCTCCATGAATCGCCAAATCTCGTGTATTGAAACAGGAACATAGCCCCTGCTTTAACTGCTAAACATAGGAAGATGCGTGTAGATCGGGTAAAGAAAAAAGTAAGATGGACAAAGGACAAATGAGAAATCGTGGAGATTTCTGATGAGAAAAAGTTTTATTTTGATGGGCCCGACGCCAACCAGTGTTATTGGTATGATTTAAGAAAGGAGAAGCAGGTGTTTTCAAAAAGACCCTTTGGAGGAGGATCTATTATGGTTTGGGAATCTTTTTCTGTGTCTGAAAAGGCTGATTTAGTAGTGATGGAAGGGAAACAAAACTCTGCTCAATATATCAATGTGTTGGAGAAAAAAAGTCTTGTCCCATTTATGAATCGTCTAGACACCAATAATGCCATTTTTCAACAAGACAACGCAGCCATACAAATTTATAAGCTCACGAAAGACTAGTTTAAAACAAAAAAATATTGAAGTTTTGACCTTGCCTACTAAGTCTCCAGATTTAAACCCAATAGAAAATTTGTAGGGAAATTTGTCAAACAGAGTATACAAAAATAAACATCAATTTGAAGATAGAGAAACTTTAAAATCTTGCATTAAACAGTATTGAAATGAAATTCCATCAGAAAACTTATTGATTCAATGCAAAACAGATGTGTTGAAGTATTACAATTGAAAGGGAATAAATGTAAATATTGAATTTTGTACAACTTTGCTGTTAAATACAAATTTTAAAAACGTATTTTTTAAAACTTTTTTGGTGGAAAGTTGTTATAAAATCGAATATGTATACTAATACCCATTGGATCTAGGTACCACACACAAATTATCAGAGGAATTAATCAGTGCAATAATAAGAAAATTAGTAACAATTTCATGGTGTGTCTTATACTTATTTCCACCACTGTACCTCACGACTCGCATACCGCACAGATTTTCTTAGAATTTGGTAATACGTTTCCAGTACTCTTTCTTGCTTTGTTGGGCTTGTCGATGTCCGTGGTCTTCGGGAACGCTTCTTGTAGACATTCTGAACATTTCCATCGGTTTCAAACTTAAATTTAATTCTTGATGGTAAGTAGCGTTGATGGATCTGTTTGAAACTATCTCCAAAACTGTCTTTGCAATTCAACTGCGTTTTCACTTTTCCAGTTGTATTTTAGAATGCATTTCTTTTACTCAAAGCTTAATTTGACTTTCATCATTAATTCTACGAGATTCACAGTAAGTAAAGTTCCAGATTTTTTTCTCTGATTTATTTATTTATATGTCGTTGCAGTATTCACTGCATGGCAAAAAACGACCCAAAAGCTGGAGACTCGGATTAAACAACACGTGACTACAATAATCCGGAACTCAACTTGTTCACCATCAGATGTTCTTACCAATACATACGGGTCTTCCATTTCACCTTATAAATAACCGCAGTTGTGCGGCTAATTTCAGTGTGGACTCATTTTCCATCTTGAGTATGTCCGATTCAAATTACCACCTTGAGATACTGGAGGCCATATATAATTTATCCATGAAACCTTTGCTCTGTAAACATAAAGATTTTGCATCCAATTGATTTTCATCTAATTTACACACAACCACACCCATCAATACACACACACACACACACACATATATATATACAGTAGCGTCCAAAACTAAGGGACAAAATTTTAAAACCTAATATTTGTTAGAAATAACAACTGTGAAAAGCTGAAATTTTGACAACTGGTAGTCGTTATCATCCATAATAACATACTAAAATTTGAATCATTTGCAAAGGATAGAAAAAGAATTATAACAATTATTTATTTATTTTCAAAATAGGATCGTCCAAAAGTAAGGGGCAAAATTGAGAAAAACAATGTAAACAGTATGCTATATTCAAATTTTTTGATTTCCTCTAAAAAATTAGTCTTACTTAGTCATTTGTAAACGTTGCATCAGCCGGCACCATGGCGAAACGCCAAAAACTTGATTACTCTGCGAGACATGCTATTGTGAAGCTACACAAGAAAAAGCACACCATTAGAGAGATTTCAGAGAAAGTGAAACGTTCCAAGAGTGTTGTAGGCAGGGTTGTTAAATCCTACAATGATACTGGCAAAATAGTTAGTGCTTTTGAAACCGGCAGACCCCGCAAAACTTCGGCAAGAGAAGATCGAATAATGCAGCGTATGTAATTAAAGAACCTTTTTAAGTCTTGCACAGAAATTAAAAGTGTTATGAATAGTACCTCATGTGTTAATGTGTCAAGACAGACTGTTTGTAGACGACTGCAAGAAATAGGGCTGTTTAATCGAACCCCAGGGAAGAAACCACTTGTTAGTTCGAAGAATAAGAAGAAGAGATTAGAGTTTGCAAACAGGTATGTAATTTGGACATATGAAAATTGGGCAAAAGTATTTTTCAGTGATGAAAGCAAGTTTAATTGATTTGGAAATGATGGAAAAAACAATGTAAAGAGACGTATTGGTGAAAGATTAAGTGCAAAGTGTACTAAGAAAACTGTTAAGTTTGGGGGCGGAAGCGTCATGGTATTTGGAATGTTTTCTAGTCAAGGTACAACGCCTCTTGTCCGGTTACAAACTCGTGTAAACGCGCAGATCTATATAAACATTGTTCAAGATCATGTTGTGCCAATCATACAGAATTCAGGTTTCGATAGGGCTACCTTTATGCAAGATAATGCCCCATGTCACAAGGCAAAGGTGGTAATGAGTTACCTTAGCGAGCAAGATTTGGAAATTATGGATTGGCCACCGCAAAGTCCTGACTTAAATCCAATAGAAAATCTTTGGAAGACCTTAGAAGTGAAAGTTATGGAAAGAAATCCCATTAACACGGAGGATTTGTGGGTGAAGCTTCAAGAAGAATGGTCTAAAATTAGTATCGAGGATTGTCAAGAACTGATTCGTTCTTGTAGTCGAAGATGTGCAGCTGTCATTGAGAGCAAGGGCTCATTTACTAAATATTGATTGTACATGTATTTTTATTGTTTTTTTGCCATTTACATTGTTTTTCTCAATTTTGTCCCTTACTTTTGGACGTTCCAAATTTGAAAATAAATAAATAATTGTTATAATTCTTTTTCTATCCTTTGCAAATGATTCAAATTTTAGTATGTTATTATGGATGATAACGACTACCAGTTGTCAAAATTTCAGCTTTTCACAGTTGTTATTTCTAACAAATATTAGGTTTTAAAATTTTGTCCCTTAGTTTTGGACGCTACTGTATATATATATATATATATATATAGAGAGAGAGAGAGAGAGAGAGAAATTAATACATACATATATATTACGGAGCTAAAATATAATATATATATATAAAGATAATGTACAAACAGAAATATATATACATATATATGTGTGTGTGTGTGTGTGTGTGTGTGTGTGTGTGTGTATAATATATATAACCGATTTATATCATTTAAGTTTTTTTTTACTATCACACACACACACACACACACACATATATATATATATATTAATACACGTTTAATGGAGTGCATATGTACGTGTGTGTGTTTGTGTGTGTACGTGTGTGTGTTTGTGTGTGTACGTGTGTGTGTGCTTGCGCGCTGGCGCGTGTGCCGACCCAGACTAGACCGTTTATTACTGAGCCTCCTCAGTTGTTAATAGGATTAATTAGTGTCAAGCCAAAACATGCTTCATATCACCACACACACACCCTCCCGCCATTCCGTCACGCAACCAGAGCCGCGCTTGATATAGGATTCAAACGTAATACTTACTGCAGAGTAATTAAAAAAAAGAAGCGCCTTGGAAGGGAATTAAGTATAAAAATCAATGCCGTTGGCCTTCCTTGCTTGCGTCCTAGACGTGGATTTCTCTCCCACGTTCTCATTACAACGCGCTTTCCTTTATATTCGTATTTCAGAAGCGTCTATAGAATGTCCTTGTTGATGTCTGAGTGAAGTCTTTCCATGGGGAGAAAAGTGTACTAAACTTTACACGATATCTGTCCACCTATCTGTTGCTGTGAATGCTAGACAATCTCGTTTCAAACAAAGAAAGGAGTACTCAACTGTTACGTGATATCTGTCCACCTATATTGCAGTGAATGCTGGACAATCTTCTCGAAGATGTAAAAAAGACTTGAAGCAACGGAACTATGGTTCCAGGCAAGGTTCACTGGGATAGCCAAAGACACATTCCAAAAGCAGTGTGTTAAGAAACAGAAAACTTCGTTTGATACAAAGAAAAAAGAAGCATTAGAAATATGGTTGTACTTGAAGTGTGCTAAGAATACAATGGACCAAATATGTGAGCTACGACAAAGTTTTATAGAAAATGGAAACAAAATGGAAACTTATTCTTAAACTTCTTCATTCGACGGTTGAAATTTTTAATGGACATAATGAGGAAAAGGGCCATTAAAAATTCGATACCCACAGGACAGATTTAAGGCAAGAGGGACAGAGGAAAACAGCTCATAACATCCTCAGGGATCTGGACTAAATAGATGATGGAAGGTTTGAGAGAAATAGTAAAAAGACAAAATTTATTAATAGTTGCAAATAACAGGATGTTGTGGAGAGCCATGATCGCCGACATCCTGAGTAGACACGGCACATAAAAAAAGAGATAGTGCGGAAATACAAGAGTTGAAATTAGCAAAATTACTGTTACATAAAACAATTTCAACAGTAAAATAATGAGACCTAACTGTCAATCTAGTACTGCGCCCAACTTTATGAAATCGAGGTACTAACGAAGAAAGCTCATCAGAACAATTACTTTAAATATCGGGTGTAACAACAAAATTGTTCAAATCATGTAACAGAAAAATTGTCCAATTGTTAGATTAAGTTCTGAACCATTGTATTTTAGAAATGATTAAAGTTATCCTACTGTAATTCTCCGAGGTTCTTATAAAACTATTGAACTCTGGACAATAAGAATGTCTATTTACTCTCCAAGCTTAACAGAAGTATCGTGATGGAATCGATCATAAACGAAAATGACATTATTAATTAATCATAGCTAAGGATCGGAAGCCCATGAAGGATTGAAATAAAGTTATATATATATATATATATATATATATATATATGTGTGTGTGTGTGTGTGTGTGTGTGTGTGTGTGTGTGTGTGCGTGTGTGTGTGAAAAGTGTATATAAATATAAACAAATATATATATATGTATAATTATTTATATATTATATGCGCGGTACTTATTAGAAAGCGCTCAATATCAGAGATAGAGCTAACATATTTGGTTGGATAGATGTGAGTTTGTGACCCTGGGTTTCATGCTGACGATCGCTAAAGCGTGAAACCCAGGGTCACAAACTCACATCTATCCAACCAAATATATATATATATATATATATATATATATATATATATATATATATATGTGTGTGTGTGTGTATGTGTATATATATATATATATATATATATATATATATATATATATTATTATTACATGATAATTTTCCAACTTATTCAAGATGATCTTCGCTTTTTCTAACTCTCTGTACTGGAGTAACAAGTTGCCTCACACGTTTCACGTACGATTTTATTTTCAAGTCATTTTTTTCACTGCTCATTGGACTGTCATAGCTGAAACTCCTCTCTCACGTGCCAAAAGTCTTATGAATTGAGTTGGATCTTTTCTAATTGATCTCTTTAACTCTAAGCTGAAATGATGACCCCCCTTGATTTTGGGTTTTCACTGAACCAGTTTTCCTCTTTACTGTTCCCTCTTTTTTAAAACTTATTCATCGTTCTGTTGATGGTTCTTGAATGGACTTTGAAAATGAAAGCCAGAGTATGAATGTTTGTACCATTACTGAAGGCCTGAATGATCTTTTTACGCTTTCTTTAAGCACAGTGCTAAATTGGCAGCTAGGTCTCATCATTACCTGTTGGAATTGCTAGATGTAATCGTAAGATCTACTCTAATAATTTCGATCCTCACTGGGTGCCCTATACTTTCGGCCTTGTGGTGTATTTGTTAACAAGCTTGTCTCGTTAGAATAATTACGACTGAGTAGTGATTTCGATCCTCACTGGGTGGCCCATACTTTCGGCCTTGTGCTGTATCTAAGCTAGGCCTAGAAATCACCATAGCCTACCGAGACTGACCTATACCTAATGCTATTTATATTTTTAAAAGTCTTGTCTTATTTTTTAAGGAAGTTTATTTTTTTCAAATAGATTGATGTATATTCAAATTAAAATTATATATGGACAGTCGATTTTTTTTCACCACTGAAAACACCTCTTGAGATTTTATATAAGCGTGTGAAGAGTTTGATACCGAAGTTAAGCCACGTCGATTCTGGTCAGTACTTAGATGGGTAACCGCTTGGGAGTTTCAGGTGCTATAAGCTTGGATGTGCGGTGCTAATGGATAATATCTTGGAATTGGAAATCTGATAGACGAGTTCCAATTCCCATTGAGTTAGTTATATTCCCGTACGCGGAAGTACCCTACCCCTGGGATAGTTATGAATCTACCGCTTCTCCCCCCAGCTATGGGTTAATTAGTAAGACGTCTATCGCTAAACCATTATTATCTCCAATCTAAAAATATTTTCTGACTTTAAATAATCTGAAAAGGCTTGATAAACCGTAAAAAACAAATCAATCAGTCAATGAATTTCCGATTAGATATATAGGTATGTCTTTTAGATTTATATGGATTCGCTGGGATATAAATGTAGAGAAAACTACTGTGGCTATGCAGTGGGGGATCTGTTTATATATTGATTGTACTATAGAATTGATCCCCCACTTTATAACCACATTATAATTTCTTGTTTGTTTATGTTATTCTGATTAGGTGTAAACTCACCTCGTCTTCCCCCAGCTTTGTGTTAATTATTAAGACTTGTATCACTAAAACATTAAAATAATTCTTGCAATCTAAAAATATTTTCTGGTTTTAAATAAGCTGCAAAGGGTTGATATGCCGCAGAAAACGAACGAAACAAATTATACGATTCCGTATATTTTAATTTGAATTGTAGCATTACAAATACGGTAGGATGTAGCCTACAAAAATCACTCGTTAGGGTAAGGCAAATTTAGTCAGGGTATGATAAATAGATTTTCCTTACCCTGACTAATGGGGGAGTATTTCTGTGTCATCACAAGCTCGTGAAACTTCAAGTGGACACAAGCTCGCCATGTAAGCGTATCGCTGTTTTCCTCTGTTTCTCATGCCCTGTGAGTGTTAATTTTTCCTAGCTCTCCTTCCTCATTGTGTGTTCAAGGAATTTCAGCTGTCTCTTTCTAGTTTTCTGCAGAAGTGTTCTTTCTGTTGCCATTTTCTTTAAGCCTTCCTCGTTGCTTGCAGAATTCTCAATATCCTTCTGTAGACCCACATTTTTGCTCTCTAGTTTTTTTTCCCTCATCCGTAGGGAGATTGTCCAACATCCACTGTCATATGAAAGAATGGATACCACATAGCAATCCAGCACTCTTTTCTTAACTTCTGGAATGTTTCTTTCGTTTGTCCAATGAATGTTCAGATTTCGGGGACAGGGTAATTTTTGGACTTGGCCCATGTGTGCACGCTGGGGCTCCACACTTTAAACCAGCCGTGTGCCATATCCCATCACAGTAGTGGGACGAATAAAAGACCACCTGTAGTATTTGTTCTCCCCAGCTCTAATTAGGCATCTGTTTAGCTCTTGAGATAAAGGTAGCGCCCTCTTCGATCAAAATTCAATCCTTTTGTTGGCGTGACGTCTACAAGGCTCAGGCCGTACCAACAAGTTCCAAAGGAATACAGCTCATTACATCAGGGGTCAGCTTTGGCTGTAGAAATTACCGGAAATTTGTCAGTGTTGACAGCCAACCGCCTTCAGGGCTCCACACCGGATTTTCTGTTTTGATTTTCTTCCATCGCTTTGTTCGTGTTTGGATATGACCGCAAAGCAGTGATGTTTAAAAATAGGGTTTTCCTTCCTCTCGAAAGACTACCTTCCTGGGCTGTCGATCTTCATATCCCCGAAAAAGCTTATTATTAAACGCCTGTTAACTGTCTCTGTCCATCCTCCGGCTTGGAGCTGGGTTTAGTAGTCAGAGTCTATTTGAGACGCAAACCATGAAGCATTTTATAGATAGCTCTAGTGGTAATTATAATTGTAAGCGTTTCCTTATATGGAAACATTTGGCATTCATTGACCGAGCAGCCAGTGGCACGCTTTTCTTCACTGCATGGCTACTAAGCTGGGATCAAAGTGTAGTATCTGTTCTCTTAATCTCTCATAGTAATGTTAATATTAGCCGTTTCCTTATACGAAACAGTCGGCGTTCATTGACCGAGCAGCTAGTAACGCTGTCGGTTGAAATTTATCGAATCTTTTTCTTAAAAAAAACTATTTTTCGGGAAAATAGGCTTCTCAAGTCCAGTAGCTGTTATCGCTCTTTTCAGTATTGACGGGGGTTTCCTTTCTAACATTTTTTGTGACGGCTGAAATTTATAAATTCTTTTTCTTAAAAAGATATTTTTCAGGAAAATCGGTTTCTCAAGTCCAGTAGCTGTTATCGCTCTTTTCAGTATTGACGGGAGTTTCCTTTCTAACCTTTTATTTAAAGCAGTGTGGAAGATCTACATCTTGATTATTTCATTATTTTCGCTTTTCTTGATTAAGTCTTTATTTGATATCCATTTTGGCTGTTGCTACAGTTGAAAGTCCTCAAGTGATGTCGTTTTTGTTAATAGGCTTAGTTCTTTGTGATTCTGTAGAGTTAGTTCACAATGTTTTTTTGTTTTTTTTTCTTATTCGCTAACACTAAGTAACCTCCTTGCATCCTAGTGACATTATTGCCTTGTTTGTGGCGAAATGATAAGAAACAAATATTCACTAAGCAGAATTCCGATCTATGATGAAATCAACCCGGCATTTTCGACGGACAATACGCTAAGAAAAACATGGGTGCCATCATAAAGCAACGCTGCCATTGAACAGTAAATTGCTCGCGTTCTTCTGGACTAATCACTACAAGATTGTAGATGACCCCCGAACCAATTTCTTAAGCGCTGTCCCGTGATATTATTGCTCATCTTAACTAGAGGTGGCAAATGTTAACTATCTGCACCTTTTGCAATTGCCGGCCTTGTCAGTTTTCTTAGCTGAATAAAATCTTTAATTATGAGAAAGTCGATAAACTTCTTGTGCCTATTCAGTTTATCTATTCTCAACGGATAGAATCTGCCTGCTAGCGTCTTTGGCTCGGTCGTCCACGAAAGACAATCGGCCCGTTTCCAAGCTGGTCTTTATCATTATAAATGGACCATCCGCTTCGGCCAGCCCCATTGTTAACAGGCCTGCCATTGCAACGTTAGGGTTGATCTAATTGGAGCTAATATCGCATGCATTCAGCTCGGGGGTCCAATGAGGCAAAAATAAGAATGAGATTGGTGAGGATGCCGCTTGTTCGCCGCATTCTTCATTCCCACACTTTGTGAGTATTTCGGACTTTTCATGCGTGACTCTACGAATAGAACCATTCCGAAACTACTTTTTCTTTCGTCCATTTTGCACACGATCGCTTGTTTAATATCAAGGCAACAATGTCCATTAGTCGTTCAGCTGGATTTGTTAATTTTATTCACTCTTATTGTCTTTTAGTAATTTTCTTTTTTTAGTTCTTTTCAGCCTTATTTTTTTGTATTTTTCAGCCTTATTTTTTGTTTTGTTTTTTTTTTCAGTTTTATTTTTATCTTCTTTTCAGCCTTTATTTTTGTTCTTTTCATTTTCTTCTTTCTTTTTGGTCGTCTGCAGCGCGTAATCAGCGAAGAGACACTTTTACTCAAAATCAGAAAGAGCTGAAATTTCTTGGAGACATAATGGGGAAAGAAGGCTTGTAAAATATAACACTCACAGGACATATCGAAGAGAAGGGGGACAAAAACAGCGGATTGTCTAGCTGACGAGCTTTTACAAATGGGTGTCAAAAGATATGCATTACAAAAACAGAGATAGGATAAGAAGCTGTGGTGAGCAATGATCGCCACGTCCATAAGGGACATAGAAGATTCATTTTTCGTTCTTTATCCGTTTCTTCATTTTGTTTCTTTTCATTTTTTTTCTTTCGTTTTCTTAATTCTTTTTTCTTTTCTTTCATTCCATCATTTTTTTTTCATTTTCTTATCTATGTTTCCCTTTATTTCCTTCATTTTTTTCTTTTTCTTTCCGTTCTTCATTTTTTCTTTTGTTTCTTTCTTACCTTTTCTCTTTCGTTTCTTTCCTCCATTTTTCTTTTGTTTTTTTCTTTTATGTTTTCTTTCGTTTCCTGCATTTATTTTTTCTTTTCTTCCGTCGCAATATTTTTTTTCATTTTCTTACCTATATTTTCTTTCGTTTTCTTCTTTCTTTCATTTTTCTTTCGTTTCTTTCTTTCCTTTTCTCTTTCGTTTCCTTCGCTCATTTTTTCTTTCGTTTCTTTCCTTTTTTTTTCATTACTTTCCGTGCTTCATTTTTTTCCTTTCATTCCCTCATATTTTTCTTTCGTTTCCTTCCTTTATGTTTTCATTACTATCATTACTTCATTTTTCTAACCTTCCTTCATTTTTTCTTTCATTCCTTTATTTTATTTCCTCATCTTTACTGTCATTTTTCATTTTTTTCTTTCGCTTCCTTCATTTTTTTTCGTTTCTTTGATTCATTTTTGTTTCTTTTTAATTTATTATTTCTTTCATTCCATCATTTTCTTCGTTTTATTCCCTTATTTTACCTTGCTTTTCTTTTCTTCATTTTTTGTTTTCTTTCATTTTTCGTTTTCCTTCATTTTTTCTTTTTTTTCCTTCTTTTATTTTATCATTTGTTTCTTTCTTTTATTTTTTCTTTCCTTTTTTTTCTTTCTTTTCTCATTCGTTTCCTTTCCACAGTTTTCCTTTCGTTTCTTTCCTTCATTTTTCATTACTTTCCTTGCTTTGGTTTTTTTCTTTCATTCGTTTTTCTTTTCTTTCATTCCTTCATTTTTTTCCTTTCATTCCCTCATATTTTTCTTTCGTTTCCTTCCTTCATATTTTCATGAAATTGCTTTCATTGCTTCATTTTTCTAACCTTCCTTCATTTTTCTTTTCTTTCCTTCCTTCATTTTTATTCGTTTTATTATTTCTTTTCTTTTTTTCGTTTTTTCGTTTCCTTCCTTCATCATTCTTTCTTTTTCCTTCCTTCATTTTTGTTTTTTTTCATTCATTTTTTTATTTCATTCCGCCATTTTCTTCGTTTTATTCTTTCATTTTGTCTTACTTTTCTTTTCTTCATTTTTCTTTTTATTCATTTTTTCTTTTGTTTCTGTCCTTCGTTTTTTCATTCGTTTCCTTGCTTCGTTTGTTTTCGTTTCTTTCCATATTTCTTTCGTTTATTTCCTGTATTTTGTATTTCTTTTCTTCTCTACTTTCAATCTATATAACCGACATTTACAATTAGGTCCCTAATAGACGGCATTTATTTATATATTCCTTTTTCGAATCCACTGAGATTATTAACACCTTCCTATTCGCAGTCTTTGCCCCTCTAAATGATTTTCCGATCCTTACTTTTATTAAATCCATCCCTGTCTATTGCTGATTGAGAAAAATTAATAATCGACCCCCGATTATTAACGCCCCTCTGGTATTAGGCAACAAAAGTAATTTTCTTTTTTTCTTATGGCCTCTTTCTTATTCCCTTTCTTCATTTTTTTAATCATTTCACCCCAAGCAAGGCGGGAATGCTACTAATACGCAGGCGGTCAGATGGAGTGAAAGTGAGACTGAGTATAGGGAGGATTGAGGAAAAGACAAAAGATGAACGAAATGCAAGAAGATAGAAGATGGTGATTGAAGTTACAATTCAATTTTTGAAGATTGTAGTTCCCAGGGAAGCAAATAAACAGAAAGGAGTTCCACATAGGAACAGTCTGGCAAGAAAGACAGAGTCGAAATAATATGGATGAAAACTAGTTTAAAAGAAATTAATAAATCCGTTTTATTTTAATCAAATGAAATTCTCTTCAATAATGCCAGAACATTTGAGGTGAATTGTTGATATTTTTTCTACATGTTTGCTTCTTTAACCAAAAGTAATTCATTAAGACAAAAAATTCCTTAATTAATGGAAAATTTTAAAACTAAGACACAAATAAGTTTCATTACTGATATCACCTATATACTGATTGTTTAAACAGTTTAACTAATGTTAAACTCCAGTATTCTAACCTACTTGATTAAAAAAAAAACAAAAAACGATTCGTTAGACTAAATGCAAAATATAGCTATTCTTCATACAATTTAACTCTGGGTGTCTGAGATAGATTTCATTTTCGAATCGAAAACATGTAATCAGCTTGTTCATTTTATTTGTAATAAAATATCGCCATTTTTTTTCAATTCAAAGTGAAGTGATTTGACATTAAATTGATTGAAGCAGGGGTATATTCCAGTTTACGATCGAGGTGGAGTCTTTGTCAATCGACTTCTTTTATTTTTTACAGCAATGACGGGGACAAGCGGCGAGTGATTGGTAAATGCCTGCGATTACCAATTGAGAAGAGGCCAAATGGGTAGTCGGAAAGAATTGGGAGAGGTGGGGCTGTTGTTTACATTGGCAGACGCTGTTCGATCGAAGACGAAACCGAATATCGACGCTCAGGTCTCATGATGGAGGCAAGTCATGCGTGGCTTTGGTTGAAAAACATTCGTGCAGCATTCAATCGAAATTTGAAAATTGTGTAAGAAAAGAATGGTTTATTGATTAAATGTTATTCACATATATCTATTTAGCTATCAATCTATTTATCGATCTAAGTCTGTTCATATTTGTACAGCTATTTACCTATTACACCGAGTTTGTTTATATCAGTCTATCCCAGTCTGTTCAAATCTATCTATCTATCTATCTATCTATCTATCTATCTATCTATCTATCTATCTATCTATAAGCCTGTTTTTACCCATCTGTTTATCTTTCTGCCAGCCTGTCTATTTCTCTGTTTAGATAGATAGATAGATAGATAGATATCAATCTAAGTCTGATCTTTATCTATCTATCTATCTATCTATCTATCTATCTATCTCTCTCTCTCTCTCTCTCTCTCTCTCTCTCTCTCTATCTATCTATATATATATATATATATAAATATATAAGCCAGTTTTTATCTATCTGCTTGTCTTTCTGTCAGTCTATCTATCTATCTATCATAGTGAGATATAATGTGCTGTGATAGATAGATAGATAGATAGATAGATAGATAGATAGATAGATAGATAGGTAGGTAGGGTACTTCAAAATGTTGTAATGGTTAGCAAGCATGTATCAGTTGAGGCTTACGTCATATTACTATCTATCTATTTCATATCTATCGATCATTGTCTGTCTATCTATCTATCATATCAACACTCCTCCTTGAACGATCACAGAAGTTAAGCAACGTCGAGTTTGGTCAGTACCAAGATGGGTGGCCGTTTGTGAACTTGGATGTACGGCTGGTGTAATAGATAATGGCACAGAATTGAATTGTATTCACTTACTCGCAAATATCCTTGGAAACTGTATGAATCCATATCTCTCCCCCACCCCTGATAGGTGCTAATTAGTATGACTTGGATCAGTAAATTATTATTATCTCCAAAATAACAGTATAAAGATATTTTCTGGATTTAAATAACCTGCAAAAGGTTGATATGCTGTAAAAAAACAAATCCATCAATGTCTCATTAGATCAATCCAGACAGTTGAGTGATTTGATTTTCATTGGTCTCTTCACGCTTTCGGTCTTGTACTGCGTATAACACAGACTTCAATAGATAGATAGATAGATAGATAGATAGATAGATAGATAGATAGATAGATAGATAGATAGACTTTGATCGATAGATATGAACAGAATGAGATAGATAGTGTTATGGTCTGGTTCCTTGTACTACTTGATAGTCTAAGGTAGAACCAATAAAGAACTCGAACACGGATATGGAATAAGACAGATATATCACAAACAGGAATATATACAGAGAAGTAGAAAGTGTTAATACGAACAATCAGCTTTAGTAGTAATTGTCTGAACGCGACTCTGTTTCGGACTGCCTCTGACTCGACTGACTGATTCGCTCGCTGACTGACTGACAGACTCGTGACGGACTTCACTCCAGACTTCAGACTGAACTCCCTGCTTCCTCTTGAGGTGCAGTATTACGTATGGAATAGTCCATTATGTTATTATGGGTAAGGTCCCATAACAGATAGATAGATAGATAGATAGATAGATAGATAGATAGATAGATAGATAGATAGATAGACTTTGACTGAAAGATATGAACAGAATAAGATAGATAGATAGATAGATAGATAGATAGATAGAAAATGAACAGTATAAGACAGTTTAGTGGGAAGAGACAATTACTCTCCTTACTATCATCAATGGACTGTTCCATTCATGATAAGTAGTCCTGGGTAATTATCTAGGAGGAGGAGATAATACTTATTATTAGAGTCTAGATGAGCATTGAATGTACTATCACGACTGACTCTGTCGAGTTAAGTTTTGTGTCCTGCCAAACCTCACATCACGATAGATAGATAGATAGATAGATAGATAGATAGATAAAGAAAAGAATGAGATAGATAGATAGATAGATAGATAGATAGATAGATAGATTTTTGATCATTATGCTAAGAGAATTTGATAGATTTGATATAGATATGAACTGCCTATCTAATTATCCCAATCTCATAGTTATCTAGTCAATTTTTTCTTCTTCAATAGAGTTCGATGCCCATATAACTTGTCTAAAACTCCTGTATCCACTATCTATCTAAATATGTATTCAGCCTGTTTATCTCTCACGACAGATAGATAGATAGATAAATAGATAGATAGATAGATAGATAGATAGAAACAGAACGAGATAGATACGAACAGAATGAGACAGACAGACAGATAGATAGATAGATAGATAGATAATGAAGAAACTGAGATAGATAGATAGATAGATAGATAGATAGATAGATAGATAGATGGAAACAGTGTAGACGAGAGACAGAGTAAAATTAATATGGATCAAAACTGATGTAAAATAAATTAATAAATCTTTTATTTTAATCAGACGAAATTCTCCTCAATAACGCCAGCAAATTTGAAGTGAATTAGTTAATATTTTTCTACATGTTTGCTTCTTGCATTATTTACATTATTCGGAATGTTATCCTCATCTTCATTACCATATTCACAACGTTTCGGCCATTGTACGCTCCGGCCTTCTTCAGGTGACTGGAATTTCGAACCGAAGAGGTCGGAGCGTACAGCGACCGAAACGTTGTGAATATGGCAATGAAGATGAGGATAACAGTCCGAATAATGTAAATAATGAAAGTAATCATAATACCTCATCTCAGATGTTTGCTTCTTTAACCAAAAGTAATTCATTAAGACAAAATGCTTCTACTTGGTTTTTCGTTGAATGTTAAAATTCGGAGTGTCGGCATTCAATACAATTGACAAAATATCGTTGTGGGGTCGCTCGTAATTTGACCGCCCAGAATAATCACGTGATTTTCATTGAAACAATAAAAGACAACGTAGTTTCAACAAATAAACATTAATTTAATATAACAACAAGAATACAAGCAGTTGGCGATGGATTGAAAAGTCATGTCTTTTTGTTTGCGTTGAGAAAATTCTGAAATAAAATATAAATTCTCTTTGTGTACGTATGTGAGAAACAATCAAATGTTGTTATATGTGTGTTTGTATGAAAAAAAGTCAACACGTGTGTGCGGGGTTCATTGTAAAGCGGATACAAGAGATAGTTAAAATTTGTTTCTTACTGTTGGCGTTGTTGCCGTAGTCTGAAGCGGTCTCTTTGCAGTTTGTCAACGTTGTCACTTTTAGCATAAGGTCGTGAAGATCATAAGCGAGAGTTGCGTGGAGTTTGGTGACAACTGTGCGTATCCTGTCTGGGGCCGGATATCATATGTTTTATACACTTTTTCGTAACAAAATAGGCTCCAGAATTAAATTATTTATTTATTCCTAATTGGCCCTAAAAAAAACCACGTGGTATGTCTTCTACTACGTCCGCACGATATTTGGGTGGTATCTACTTAAAAATCATGATGACTAATACAACAAACTTTCTAATTTGTATTCTATGATTTTATTGGTGCTTTTTAAGATGTAAGTATTTTCTTAAATGTGATTGGTTTATAAATATTGTATTTAAAAATTTAGTGAACACGACAGAAAGATTTTAAAACTAAGACACAAATACGTTTAATTACTGAAATCACTTGTATATTGACTGCTTAAACAGTGTGCGTAATCTCTTTTCACGGTCTACAAATATTTTCTAGCTTTAAATAACCTGAAAAGGTTGATAAGCTGTAAAAAGAAAAAAAATCCATCAATCACTCAAAGTAAGTCTCGTTAGAGCAATTATGACGGTTTGATTATTTCCATCTTCATTGGTTTCTTCACACTTTGGATCTTGTGATAGATAGATAGATAGATAGATAGATAGATAGATAGATAGATAGATAGATAAAAAAAATGAAGAAAGTTTGATAGACAGAGAAATAGATATAGGCAGGCAGATAGATAGGTAGATAAAAACAGACTGGGATAGATAGATAGATAGATAGATAGATAGATAGATAGATAGATAGATAGACTAATATTTATCTACAACCTCAAGTATGAACCCCCACCAATACTTATAGACTCAAGAATAAACCCGACCAATATTTATTCATAGATCCATGTATGAACCCAACCCATGACAAGTATAAACCCCATGCTTATACTTAACACTAGAAAGAGGCAGCTGAAGTTTCTGGGACACATAGTGAGGAAGAAAGGCCTGTAGAATCTGATACCCACGCGTTGAATAGAGGGAAAGATAGACGAGGGAAAACAACGTGTGACATAACTGACGAGCTTGAGCAAGTGGATGACAGAACGTGGTCTGGGGGGAGGAAGCAGAGGGAAGGAACTTTTGAGAGCTTCAAGGTATAGAGGGAAATGGAAAGCCATGATCGCCTACGTCCTGAAAGGACATGGTACGTAAAAAGAAAGAAAGAATGTTTATCCGTAGACACAAATATAATAAATGCAGACTTCCATGATAAATAACCCACTAATATTACATATGAAATTTCCCAGTAATCTGAAAAATTAAACATATTTTAAGCATTCTAATATTTTATTGAATTTTAGGTACCCTGGCTTATTTACGAAGGCGATTGTTGAGGAAATGTTAGAAAATTAACAATAAATTTTATATTTACTATAGTTATCACTTTTATTTTTTGATAATGTCATCTATGCACGTCCGTATTTACAAAAATCGGCACATTTATGCACACACACACAAATTCTTCTTAAAATACTGGGGTTCACTGAATTGTAGAAAGCTTTTCCATTTATGATTAGTAATAGTTTTTACTTAATGACAATATCACATGATCGCTACAAATTAATACAGAATTTTAAAAACTTTAAAAGTTTATAAATTATTCTAATGAAAATATTTAAAAAAATGAAACAATTCTTGTAAAAATTGGTTATTCATTGAAAAATGTTTTTTTTTTCTTATGACAATAGTGTCCAGTTGATTAGAAATGCTTTTAATTGCTTTTATGAATATTTTATTCATAAAAGCAACTAAAAGCATTTCTAATCAAATAATGTATTAGTTTTATTGCATTTTTTTACAATTCAAAATAGACTTTCTGTAAATGGAAGTCCTGTTAGACCAAAAAAATGATTTAAATTCTCCGAAGACTTGTCGTTATAATTTATACATTAAACACTACAAAAAATGAATTTCTCGAAATTTTATAAAATTAAATAAGTGTTGCTTAACAAATGTTAATTTTTTTACTAAAACTTTTAAAATGAATCATTTAAAAATATCATTCATTTGTGAATAAATCATTATAGTTTAATTTAACTCTCACAATAATCTGATTTTTGCAAGAATTTCCAAATCAATGTTTTTCACCGCAAAAAACACTCAAATTTCCCATACAAATTTATGGTCGCACGTTGACGCTAGAAAAAGAAGTTTTTATTAACCAAAATTTTGAAGGTTCTAAAATGGATTTTAAAAAAATTCTTTACGTAAAAATATCCCTTGGTCTTATCTGTTAATGATATCACAAATATTTTGATAAAACTTTGTTTTATTAAATTTTGGATATTTTTTTTTTATCATGTATGCTCCTTTTTATAGCGAATCTTTGGAGGTGCCTACTATAATGTTATAATCATTTGACATTATTCGAAATACATTGTAATTTAAATAGCTTCGAAAATAGGTATAGAATATATTCGAATTTTATTATTACGATTTGTCTACAAAAACACACTCTTTACCCTGGGAGAGTAAACCAGACAGACAAAAAAGATCAACTACGAAAAGAAATTAATTCAACTGCGTCTTTTTATAAAGCCTATATCTGGATCGGTTGCGCAGCAGCAGTGAAGATTAGACTCGATTTGTTCAGGCAAAACCTAGTTACGTCTTCATTGCCCCCAGTAATTTCGATTTTATCCCATCTATACATACAAATATATAGCAGGTGCATCTAGTCCGGTGATCCTGCTATATATTTAAAAATTCCAAAGAAAAATCTGCAATGTTATTGGGCCTGACCTGGCATCTTGGGTTCAGTCACTTTCTCGTTGCCGTAATGTAGTCTTTTTTGCTATAAATTCTTTCATATCTGTCTATATTTCTAAGATGAGGTATTGTAATTATTTACATTATGTACATTGTTCGGACTGTTGTCCTCATCTTTATAGTCATGTTCACGACGTTTCGGCCATTGTACGCACAGACCTTCTTCAGGTGATTGGAATTTCGAACTGAAACCTTCGTTTCGTCCACCGGGGTATATTGTTCTAGATCCACGTGCCATGCCTCTTCCGGATGTCTTACTTATCTCTCTTTAACTCAACTCTCCAAGTTTTTTTGATTTTTGGGTTTTTTTTTCCACCACTACCGTAGCCATGTATTGAACTCACAACTCTTGGGTCAAGTCACTGGATCCAACCAACATTTTTATCTACTGGGCCATGTGTACTTAAAGGGAAATAACTGTGACATCCGGAAGAGGCATAGCACGTGGAACTAGAACAATCTACCCGGTGGACGAAGTAAAAGGTTCGTTTCGAAATTCCAATCCCCTGAAGAAGGCTAGAGCAAACAACGGGTGAAAAGTCGTGAACATGACAGTAACAGTAAAGTTGAGGACAACAGTCCGAACATGGTTCTGTTGATAACATTTCTTTCTCTCACGTGGTCATGTATGATGTCACAGACCCGCATTACGAATTTACGACCCGCGTCTGCTATTCCGCGACGGTCATCGTCGTATGGCAAACGTCTATGTAAACATAACGGGATGTCATCTTTGATGGTGAATATCTCTGTTGCAATGTCCATATAACCATTCGGATGATGGCTCATGTGAGCTGAAAGTTTAGATTGAGGAACAGCATAAGAAAAAATATCAAAATGTTGAATAGTTTTTGTCTTTATTTTCTCCCGAAATTAAAGCCACTATGCGAAGTTTAGAACGGCTCATGATCAAACATAATAGACATTCGTTGTTTATTATACTTAATATGTATATGTTTGAATAATGATCTGCTGCCCCAATACACTAAATATGGTGGATTCTCCCGTCGTATTCGACGTATGAGGGTCAAGCAGCTCAGTTCCGAGGAACCAACAGCCTAGACACTAGCACATATGATTTGATTATAGCGGTGAAGGCTTTCTGCAGAACCAACCACACTTTATGAAGGTCCGAATACAGAGACCTGGTGCACTACGAGCCACAAGGTCCCCCAAAAGACCTCCGGAGTATTTGAATTCAGAGTTGCCTTTCTCATATATATATATATATATATATATATATATATATATATATATATATATATATATATACACACACACAGATTGAGTCAAATTTTATAAATGTGTAGTACTCATTAAAATAATTATTATTATCATCATCATTTGAGTATGTTTCCGGCTTTGTCTCCTGTAAAACCGGGTCCAAACTATGATACTTGGGCTCTATAGAAAAAATTGCCATTTAATTGTTATAAATTACCTTAGTATATGTTATGATCCTAGTCGGGCGATCTTTTGGACAACTTGTATGTTGATGTTACCTGGGACACTGTAAGTAAAATTATTCATTCCTTTTCTCAAGAGGCCCAAAGCTCCGATTCTAATTGGTACAGTCTCAGTCTTCCTTCCCCACATCCTGTTAATCTCGATCTCCAGGTCATTGCATTTAGACAATTTCTCGATAATTTTCAAGGAAATGTTTCTCTCAGATGGTACTACTATGTCAATAAGGATACACTTCCTGAATTTCTTGTTTTTTTATGATAATATACGGTCTGTTGGCTTTTATTTCCTTATCAGTTTGAATTGGCATGTCCCAGAGGATAGTTAAATCGTCATTTTGGCTAACTGTGTCCAGTGCTCACTCATATCATCTCTCAGTGGTTTCGATTTTGTGCTTCTTGCATATTTTCCAGTGTATATATGTCGCTACCTTTTATGTCTCTGGGTATATTCATTTTTGCTAGTTTTGGGCATTCTGAGATAATATGGTCGACATTTTCATCATATTTTCCGTAGATCCTGGATTTAGAGTTAGTTCTATCCTTGATTATGTGATAGTGATAAGATCTGGTTGCGATGTTTTGGTCCTGAGCTCCAAAAATTAGTCCTTTCATCTCAGCTTTCAACCCGATGCTTCTCAGCCACTGATGTGTTTTCTGTTGGTCCACATCTGCTTCTTTCGTTCGTTTTAGGTATTTATTATTATTATTATTATTATTGTCAGAGAGTAATTTTTAGTGACTAATTACCAAGTCCCCTCCGGTGTCTGTGAGTAATAAAAAGGATACTGTAGGAGAGTTACCAATGCATATTTGGGACGCTTTCTTTAGATGGAAAAGGTTTTGCGGATAAAACGTGCAATTCCATACAAAGTAATCTTTTAAGATATTACGTCTTACAGCTACTAGTTTGTTGTTGTCCAGAAAGGGCCATTATTATTATTAGTAGTAGTAGTAATAGTAGTAATAGTAGTAGTAGTAGTAGTAGTAGTACTAGTAGTAGTAGTAGTACATGTAGTAGTATATGTTGCATTCTACTGAGGGCGTTCCTTTGAAATTATTTTCTTTTCATTTTAGTGTTTTGTTTATTTAATTTTTATTTATTAAATATTTCTGTCTTTATTATTTTATTTATTTTACTTTAATTTATATAATTTATTTATTTATTATTCATTCATTTTCATTTATTTATTCATCTCTTTATTTGTTTTATTTTTTTAAACACTTATTTATTTATTATGATTGCTTTCTTTATTATTTTTACTTATTTTATTTTTTATTTATATACATATTTATTTCTTGTTTATCATTACTTTTATTTTTATTTATTTATTTACTTACTTACAGACAGTTGTGGATACAAAAAAGAACGCTATACCTCGAATTGGGGTCAGGAAGTGCAGAAGTGTAAACGGTTCAGCAGTGAGTAATTTCCCGCCAAATTAAACACGCCATGTTTTCACGTAAAACAAATTTCTCCAGTCGATATTGACGCAAAGAAGCATGTTTTTCCATTTTCGAGGCATGAAACTAGTTTACCAGCGAATAGCAAGTCGACGACAGACTTAACTCAGCCACAGAAACAATTCGTTTATCAACGTTTGCAGCAAAGAAGTAACCAATTTGATAAGAACCTTTCGTTATATTTAGGCTTCCTTTTTTTACGTAGTAAAACTCACCCAGTACAAAGCTCGAGAGACACTCAAGGTAAGCAATTATTATTAAAAATGGTAATGATGAACGACGTGAGTGATATGAATGAAAGATGAGCAGTTGGAAATGAAGACAACAAGGATAAGGGGGATAAATAAAAAATAAATATTTGTATTGAAGAAGTTAATATTGTAGTTTTCAGGTAAGCACCTGTGTGGGAGTTTGTTTCATGAAATAACGGTTTTGGGGAAAATCTGTTTGCTTGGAACTTTCATCTTGCATTTGGAATACGCTGGAAATGCGAACGATCCGACTCCGTGGAGGTAGCATAGCGTAAAGGTCTTGACAGGTACATCTAAAGAATGGAGCTCATTTGAACTTTTGCCATGGAAATAGCGATTGAGTAGAGACAGACTAGCGACTGTATGTGAGAAAGTGACCGCAGAGTTTGATATCTTTTGATTTGTTTTTTTTTTTTAATCAACCCGTTTGTCGTTTATCTAAAACCTAAACAATTTTTTTGATTATATGAATAATTACTTTTTGCGAATAAATATTGCGTAAAAAAATTTTTGAGAAAAAACAATGATTATTTTACTATGATTATTTAACCCATAGATGGGGAAACACGGGTTCATACATTTTCCAATGTTATTTGTGCGCAAGTGAATTTTTTAACGGCTTAACAACCCTTCTGTCTTTTTTCTAAAGCCGAAACAATTTTTTAGATTGTATGAATAATAATTTTTAGAAAATGAATATTGCATTAATATTTTTTTTAGAAAAAGAACAATGATTTTTTTTACATTGATTATTTAACCCATAGATAGGGGACATGGATTTATATCTTTCCCAGTATTATTTGTGCGTAATTAAATTTCCTAGCTGTAGATTGGGCCCTATAGTTTTTGTAGGCAACCAGTATAGGAGAAGGAAAAACTCTGAATTCATAAATCATCCTAGAGAGGGATAGGTTCCGTTCGGTTATCTAGCCCAAGAAACCCTAGTGTTGCTATGACTGCAGTGGATATGGAGCCCCGACGAATCTGGGGTTATGGGATTCAGGACCGTTATCGTGAATGTAACGTGCCCAACCGGAATTCGGGTTCAACTCTTTGATTTCACATTGCATGACGTTATCTATTATCTCACCCGCACATCTAGGTAGCAGAGTGAAAAAATAAGTCATCACCCACAGGTCCGTGTAAGCAATTTTAAATTCTATTAGGGCTGGAAAGAGGGGATTCAGCAGTTTCAGAACAGATATGGCAGCAATAATCCATTTTTGGTCTGATGCCGATTCTTGTAAAAGCAAAGCATGGTACTTCCTGGGACGATAGAATAAGACGACTATGCTCCCAGCATCTTTATCAATAGATCATGAGTTCCACTTGAGATCTGGGGTCAACTTGATGCCAAACAAACGTTCAAAGCAAGAAGCCTCATTTGGGAGTGCAACAGTTCTGTACTCTTTTCTTTGTTTCTAACGAAATTTTCCTGTTTCTTAATACTCTGCTTAGCTTTTGGAAGGCAGGTTTCGTTATCCCAATGCGACTTCGGATTTCAGTGTCGTACTTTCCGTCCTCTGTTAAAACACTTTCCAGATATTTATTACCAATAGTTAAAATCTTAAAATTTGCCAAACCAATGATATTTCAATTTTAACAATAATTTTTTATAAATAAAAATTCATATTACCGATAGATTCGCCTCTTAGTGTTGTTTTGGCTTCTCTTTTCTTGGGAGTTTCTTGAACCTTTGACCTTTCCAAATTATTTTACTTATACGATTAACACATTTACAATATCATTATGATGCTCAATTAATATAAACATCGTTACCTGACCTTGAACTAAACAAATTTGAATGTACGATAAAAATTACTTATGAAGCAGAAACAAGCAATACATTACCTTTCTTCAATATCATGTTAAGTTATATTAATAACTAGCAGGCTTTGCTCATTCGCTATCGTTGCGCAAAGTAAGATACAGTTCTTTGCGATTCTGTAGCACTACTTGAAATATTTGAAACAAAAATTTTAAATGAACATTTCCTTCATAAATTGGCTTGTTATAGTTAAGGAAAGTTTTTACAAATAGACGCCAACTTGTTGAAGGCCAAGTAAAATACAAATTTAATCGTGTTTTCTTTTCAAATAAATTAAATACCGATTCAAGAAAATGGCTGTTAAATATTAGAAGTCTCGAAATGCTGAAACCGTTAGAACAAAATTTATTGAAACTTTTGGTTCCCAAGCCCCAAAGAGACAAACCATTTACCGCATTTGTGACAAATTTGATGCCACTGGCTCAATTCTTAATGCCGCTGAAACTGGTCGACCCAAAACTCTTTGCACAGAGGACCATAAGCAATTTGTTGCCGAAGCATTTTATTACAGTCCCAAAATGTCCACCAGAAGAGCCTCAGAAGAATTAGACATTTCCCAAACCTCTATTGTGTTGAATGTTTATCGGCCACGGCTGATACATGGCTTATTAGTGGGTGTGTGTGTGTGTGTGTGTGTGTGTGTGTATGTGTGTGACAAGTGTATATAAATATAAATAAATATAAGTATATATAATTATTTATATATTATATGCGCGGTACTTATTAGAAAGCGCTCAATATCAGAGATAGAGCTATATATATATATATATATATATATATATATATATATATATATATATATAATAAAGAGAGAGAGAGATAGAAAGAGAGAGAAGTAGCGACAGAGATATCAACAATATAATACTTAAAAATTAACACTATTTTTTACGCTATTTTATTTGATGATAATGTGTGGATAAATTATGATATCTACAGGAATTATATTTAATATCAGATATCCTGACAAGCGGATACTATTTCTGTAAAACCTTGAGTCGCAAAGATAAGTTTTTATTATTAATTCTCTATTACTTAATATTGAGCACTTCGCTTAAAAAAAGTACTTGTTTAAATGCCTCGAAATTCTCTAAGGGTTGCATAATTCGAGAAACCAGAAGATCGACTGTACAACAACCGAAACGTTATGATAATAACAAAGATGGCGACATTTGATAACCTCTCATCCCAGAAATTTAGACGGAAGTCACGGTAATTCTGAGACTTTCCTTTATAGGATTTGTGACAGAACAACCCTATTCCATTATTATTAATTTTAACGACTATCTACGCTAAACTTTTAGTTGTTTTTCATCATCATCATCATCATCATCATCGTGCGGACCCTGGATTTTTGCTCATCACCATAAACAACTATTCTCTCAGGTAGGCCCCGTACCTTGATCACCGACTGGTGCTTAAGATCAAACCAGGCCTCAAGTGAAACTTGTACATACGAACAATTGCTAAAGATGCTGACAAAATAGTTGGTTCACTTTAGCGCTCCAGTAAGTACCTGGCTTCTCTTGCTATCCTCTACTTTTAAAGATCAGACAGAAAACAATGCGCCATATGTGGGCTGAAATTTCCCAGTCTTCACTCTCCAGTCTTGATACAATCCAAAAGCGTCTTCGCGTCCTTGTGGGCGATGAATTATTCACAGCCCCCTACAGCCGCTTTCCTACAGACGAAATTCTGCAAGCCTCTCGCTGTTCTATCGCTATTTCCATGGAAAGTGTTCAGACCAACTACATTCTTTAGTTCTACCAGTTCTAATCTTCACGCCTAAGACCCGCCATGCCACGCCCATTGTAGCGAACAACCCTCATTCCCTTCGTATTCCATTGGTGCGATGTAAGTTCCCCTCGAGTAGATTCTTACCATAAATGTTTGCTTTGTGGAACCGATTCTTAAAAGGAATCTTCCCAGATTAATATAATCTTAACCTGTTCAAGTTTAGGGTTAACCGTTATCTTCCACACATATCCGCATAGTCTGTACTTCTTACACTGTAAATTAGGAATTTTTCTCTATTTCTACTTTTTAAAGATCCTAAAACCCGTTTATCACAGACGAAACGTCACAAACCTCTCGCTGCTCAATCGCTATTTCCATGGAAAGTGTTCAGATCAACAACATTCCTTAGGTCCACAAGTTCTAACCTTTACGCCTAAGATCCACCATGCCACGCCCATTGTAAGGAACAACCCTCTTTCTTTCCGTATTCCACTGGTGAGATGTAAGTTCCATTCTAGCAGCTTCTTCTTACGAACTGCTGCTTTGTGGAACCAACTCCCAAGAGGATGCTTCCCCGATCCTTGCAGTCTTAACCTGTTCAAATCTAAGTTAACAGGTATCTGCACTACCTATCCTCATAAACTTTGTCCCTTACCTCTTACTCTTTAACCTCTGCCCTGAGTGACTCTTGGTCATTGTACAGTGTAAAGATTATTGTAAAAAGTTGCCTCTTTACGCATGCCAGTAATCTATAGCAGTGAGTATACTGTTTGGATTGGAAATAAATAATTAGCTCTCGAGAAGATTGGAAGTTCATATTTCCTCTTCCGTATTGTCATCAAAGTTTTCTTCGTAAAGTTATAGCCAGCAACACTTTTCATTTTAAAAAAAATGGCATCAACAGGAATTTGGGGATTGATTGAAAAAAATCAACCAGATCTGCGACCGACAGCATTCACTTGCACAACTGACGCGAACTCATTTGTTTGATTCATAATTTAATGACTTTTTTTTTTCAAAAGTAGAAGGTGTAGAGATTGGGGATGAGAGGAGAAACAGTTTACTGGAAGAATGATTGCATCCGATCGGACATGACACCCTTTGCCATCATGATGGATCAGATGGTTGGCTAATTATTGATAAGCTATGACGACGGAGTGCTACAAAGAAGAAAAAAAGTTAGCGACCGATAAGGAAGTGGATTAATGAAATTCTAGAATTTTCCACACATTTTACACAAATAGAAAAAAAAAAGATGGCGGAAACGGAAAAGATGCAAAAGAAGATCTCACATTCTAATTAATATGAAGTGGTCAAAAGAGCGTTTCTGTCAAACATGGCTCTGAATATCTTATACTGCGTATTTTTTTAAATTCATCTTGATAAAAACCTTGTTTAAACCTCATTATCAATCCTCTTAAAGAAGGGGCATTTTTTTTTACGTATTTATGCAGTTGGTAAAAAAAAAAGAGCCAACGCATTTCAGCAACTTTATACCAAATACAGGTTTTTTTATTATTATTATTCATGTCTATTAATATTATACTAAGTCATTGGTGCCGTTGGTGTAATAGATAACGGCTTAGAATGAAAAATTGGCAGGCCGAGTTCGAATCTTAGCCGAGTTTTCGTAACATTTATTTTCGAATATAAAGGTATGGAAGCAATCTCGTCTCCCGACGGGCTTTGCATCAAGTAGTAGGGCAAACAGGGCCCTTCCCACCCTTGACTGGAAACCAGTCTAGAGGAAGGAAAATTCTGAATTTAAAACCGTATTTAGTCCTGCCGAGGATTACAGTTAACGAAAGGATCATAGAAATACAATGATTCTGTGACTACCAACAGCGTTCGATAAGATGGAGGAAATGATATGACGATGTGTGTATCGCCTTACGATTACTGGTTGACCGAGTTCGAATCTTAGCCGAGTTTTCATTACATTCAATTTCGCATGAATATACTTGGGAAGGCATGAAACCATCTCTTCTGCCTACGAGTTTTGCATCAAATACCGGGGCAAACAAGGCCCTTGACTGGCAACTAGTCTAGAAGAAGGGCAACAGGTTAGAAAAGACAATGAATAAACTCAAACGTCTATCTTTTTTCATAAAACCTAATTAAAACAATTTCTACCTAATTATACCAAATTTAAATATCTTTGTATATATAGGGTGTTCCAAAAGTCAGCAAGTGATTTCAAAATTTAATAACTCCTTTATTTTTTAACTTTAATTCAAATACCATAGTATTATATGGAGTAGATATGGGAAATAAAGTTGAAAAAGATTAAATCTTTTAAGTGGCGTCCATTTTCAGTTTCACACATACATCCCCCTTCTAAGTCATTTTCCATCACAGCCGTCACTGTTTCAGGCTCTTGAGCTTTGATGTCTGTCTGAATGTTGTCGTTGGAGAGTCTGAGGTTCTTTCGCGTTATCTTTTTCTTTGGGATAGACGCATAAATAAGAACTCAGGGATGGTCAGATCCAGGGAAAGTGGTGACCAGTTTATGCTGCAACCGTTAGAAATTGCTCGTTTCCCTAAAATCTGCCTGACTAAGCTGGATTACGGTCCTTGTCTTATGAGCTTTTGCCTCATAAAAATCCGTTGAGGTGACGCCCGAGAGATCCAAACCTGTCGAGACCGCCTTCGAGTTAATGCACTTGGATCTTCTTTGTTACTGTCTTCTATTCGCTCAAATACTTCTTTACTAATCAAATGGGGTTCAATTATTGAACCTTTACTCTCAAAACCTGGAGTATCTCTCACACCGTAATGGCGACGATATGCTTATTGATTTTAAATTATTGATCTTTGGTTTTAGTAGAAAGATTCCACTATTTGGGTAAATTTTTCAGCCGTGTATTTTTACAGGATTAATTTCCAAAGCTCTCTTTATAAAATGCCCGAAAAAAAACAAAAAAACGTTAGTAAACAAAAAAGTTATTAAACTTTCCAAGTCCTTGATGAATTTGGGGCCATTTTAAGAAATTTTTAAGGTTTCGTCACTTTCAGTTTTAGTTTGGTGCTGATATACCATTCCAATATGTTGACTTTCTAAGCATAGCTTAGGTGTGGCACAAGGCCGAAAGTATGGAGCACCCATCGAACTCTCTATTCAATCGTAATTGTTGTAGCGCAATAAGCATACTAACCATTACCCCACGTAAAAGTGCTCTAAATGATTTTCTTGGTGTAGATTAGATGTGTCACAAGACCGAAAATGTGCGGCCCCAGTGAGGCTCGAACTTATTACTCAGTCGTAATTCTTCTAGTGAGACACGCTTGCTAACGATTACATCACGTCGAGGTCCCTCCAAATGTTTTTCTAAACGTAGCTAATTTGTGGTACAAAGCCGAAAATATGGGGCACCCAGTGAGGAACGAACTCATTACTCAGTCGTAATTGTTCTAGCGAGACAAGCTTGCTAATCATTACACCACTTTGAGGTGACCCAAATGATTTTCTAAGCTTAGCTACATATGGTACAAGGCCGAAATTAGGGGGCACCCAGTGAGGATCGAACTAAGTCTTCAGTCGTAATGGACCTAGCGATACAAGTTTGCTAACCCTTACACCACGTCGTAATGCCCAGATGATTTTCTTATATGTGGCACAAATCCGAAAGTGTGAGGCACCCAGTGAGGATGAAACTCGCTAGTCAGTCGCAATGCCATTCGAATATGATGTATCGTTCTACTTGGTTCTAGGGATTGAAATCACAGTTTCCACGGAGCTCGATGGAGTAAGAAAGACATATTATAATACAAATCATTCTATTTAATTAGTTATTCAGTGAAAACTTAAAGTAAAATAAGGCCGTTTTTTTTCTCCTCTGTATTGAGGGCAAAGGAAGATACTTTTAGATAAATTACTTTTGAGTCCTTCATCAAAGCTTTTGCAATTAAAAAAATTATTCAAAGAAAACGTTTTACATTTTAAATGAATGTGACCCGATCTGTAAGTAATTTGCTAATGTGAGTCAGTGATATTTAGTATTAAATTAATAAAAATGAAGTTGCGAGATTTGGCCAAGGGCTGTTTGAACTAAAAGCAACTTGTTTCGCTATCAGTGCTAGATACGCATTTATATCGTGTCAGTTAAGCAACAGGCGCCGGTGAGAGATTATTGTAATAGTGCCAAGCAGCGTCCTTCAGGGCATCTCAGGGTTGGGGGTGGGGGGATGAAGTTACTTGTCAGTGCCCAGATACTTTCTAAATAAAACCAGATTGTTTACATTATTTATATTCGGACTAACATCCTGATCTTTGTCGTTAATATCAAAACCTTTCGGCCGATGTACTCTCAGACTTCTTCAGATCATCGATCAGTGAATTTCGAAAAAACATTTTATTTAGTCTATATTCCCGTGTCTTTATATAGGGATATCACGTCTTTTTTTTCTTTTCTTTTTTTTTTTTTTATCTTAATCATTTCACCCCAAGCAAGGCTATAATACCACAAACACGCTAGGGGTTACAGGAAGTAAACGAAAATAAGAAGCCTTTAGTAAAGAGAAAAGACAATCAGTGGAACAGGGAAGACAGAAAATAGCGATTGGCGATGCATTTAAAATTTTTAAAGACTGTAGTTGACAGGGAAGCAAGAAATCGGAAGGGAGTTTCACAGAGAAGAAGTGCGAGAAGCCACAATAAATCTCGAGATGAATTACGAGAAAAAAAACTACCGGTTGAGAATCTTTTATCCGAAATTCTTGCGACCGGAAGTTCTTTAGTTTCCGGATTATTTTCGGATTTTGGAATACAGGCTATTTAATTTGTATATAGCATCTATAAAATGGGACAGCCTGGAAATGGAACCCAAGCATAAACACGATATCCATTTACATTTCATAAGACAGCTCATACATATACAATGAAGGTAGCTTTATATATATATAACGTATAATCTGAAAGTAGTTTTATATAAAATTTAATAAATTTTGTCTATATACCGATACAGGTAATGGCGTTTGTCATGTAATGTTCACACAGATTTTTAAGTGATGAAATTAAGATTTCACGTAAAAATAATGTTTTGTACTTTTTGTACATGTACAAAAAAACATGATCAGTACTTACAAAAATATTTAAATGCAACACCAAACAGAAATTCTACATCAGGTGTGAAAAACTCTAGGGAGAGGGTACATCATCGATGACATCACTGTGAGTGAAAGAAGGATAATTTGGTAAGCTATCAGTCTCTACCAACGATGTCATGTTTTGATGAAAATGTTACAATATATACAGGTAGAGTATTTGTATAAAAAGAAATCATGAATTTTGATTAAGTTTAAATGTAATGAAAACTGAAAAAGTCAGTATTTTATTTAATAATACTGTAAAGCAATAATCATATTACGGGTTGATTTTAGAAATTTTCCATTTGTGGCAAGTCATGTCAGCACCTGAAAAACTTTCAGATTTTGGAATTTCCGATAAAGGATAGATACTCAACCCGTAGTTATATATATATATATATATATATATATATATATATATATATATATATGCAACGTTAAAATCTACTTCTACATCAAGTGTGAGAAACTGGAGAGAGAGGGTACATCATCGTTGATATCATTATGAGTGAGAGAAGGAAAATTTGGTAAGCTATCAGACCCCATCTACCAACGATGTCGTGTTTTGATGAAAATGTTACAATAAATACAGATACAGTATTTTTAAAAAAGAAAACATGGATTCTGATTACAGTTAAATGTAATGAAAACTGGAAAAAGTCAGTATTTTATTTGTAACGCCGTAACGCAATAATCATGCTACGGGTAGCCATGTTGTTTTCTGAAATTTCCCATTTGTGTCAAGTCATGTCCACACCTGAAAAACTTTCGGAATTTTGAGGTTTTCGAATTCGGGAATCTCGGATGATGGATACTGAACAGAATAAAACAGACGACTGCATCTAGGTTAGTTCAACAGTAAAACAACAAAACCTACTTGTAAGTTTAGTAGCACGCTTAAATTCATCTAGGCAAGATGGTGGAAAGAACAATTACCATGATAATATTTACAGAAACCACATCGGTTACAAAGTGATTGAAGTCAGGATGCAAGGTCATTATTCATATTTAGTATTGCCCATCCTAGGGATTGAACTCATAATTATTCTGTCCCCAATTTCACGAACTAAAGCATTAATCAACTCATCTATTGTCCTCTAGCATAATTCTGAGCCGAGGACATGCAGCTGTGACCGTAATTTTCTTCTCTCTTGTCATTTCTTTTGTCAAAACATCGCAGAATTCACGTCTGTCAGAAGCACTCTTTCTTCTGTAACAGTTCACATTCGTCTCTTTGCGAATTTTGATTTTACCAAAGCTAAGATAGCCGTTAAAACGCTTTAAAAACAATTAAGAAGAATGCAAAGAGGCAGTTGATGACGATCCGGAAAGAGGCGTTTTTAAATTCTGTTTTATTTTGAGTTTCAAGTGAGACTACTTTGACATGAACTAAGGGACAATTACCAGAGGTAGTATTCTTTTTATTGAGTATAACTGAGAGCATAATTTCCTGTCAAAGCGTATTAAAATTGTCGGCATTAAATAACCCATTGAGGTTGATGCGCCGTAAACTAAACCAAACCAAACCTAACCATAAAATGTGGCATGTGTTAGAAGTTGCTAGAGAAAAATGGTGTGGAATAGGTGTTGTTACTTTCAAGACAATGTTAATACGTGGTCTAAAACAAGTATTACAACTCGAAAAGATAATAATACCTATCCAGACTTTTGTCTGCCAAGACTGTGGGCAATTCTGCATGACAAACGCAGAGCTAACCATGACTGAAAGAGCCTTCTTAAAAGATGGAGGATTTCATGACATCAATCATTTGATATGTGAAGTGCATGGAAAAGTGGGCAAGAGACGATGTGGCCACACAAGAGACCTGAAGGGGCATTGGGGACCTCGCCTCGAGGTGGGCCGCAAAAACCGACACAGCCGGAAGATCTTGTTTGCTGTGTCTGCGTAAAAATATGTCAGTGACTTGGTTTGAAAAGTTACTGCCGGTCTCATGACCGACAATAACAAATTACATTAAAAAGTCAGCGATGATCACGCTCGTTTAACAAGCAGTCATGATATATATATATATATATATATATATATATATATATATATATATATATATATATGTGTGTGTGTGTGTGCGTGCGTGCGTGTGTGTACAGCCATGCGCCACAACCAAGTATCCCTTTGTAAATCACAAGATACACACACACACACACACACACACACACACACACACACATATATATATATATATATATATATAAATAAAAATAAAATAAGTGCTCAATATCAGGATATAAATATAAAGGTCACACCGAGGTTGACACAGAGTAACAACAACATATGGATAGAAGATTAGGTTCAAGGATAAAACAGACTGTCTCCAGCCGATGTTCTCCTCAGTGTCTAGCTTTACACACACACACACACACACACACACACATATATATATATATATATATATATATATATATATATATATATATATATATAATAAAAAACTTAAACACTAATATTCCATAGTCATAATTTATTCCATTGGAATCGTAAATACGATCCAAATCATCAGACCTACAAATTCAAAACATTTGAATTTGTAGGTCTGATGAATTGATCGTATTTACGATTCCAATGGAATAAATTGATGACCATTGAATATTAGTGTTTAAGCTTTTTTATTATATCCTTTACTCTGTCCTAGACATTGAGTGCTACCTGGATTTTTCCTCTTGGAAATTTTTTTTTCTAAAAATATGCATATATGGGTATTTATATATATATATTTTGCATATGTATGTATATTTTCCATTAATATTATATATATATATATATATATATATATATATATATATATATATATATATATATATATATATATATATATATATATGGCCAGGTGTGTATGTGTGTGTATGCGTGTTTGTGTGGGTGTGCGTGTGTGCATGTATGATAAAATATAATTTTTAACTTATGTTACACTTATGAGCTAAAGTGTTAAATACCAGGTAGATATAGGGAGGGTAAATGTAAAATATCCAGAAGCAACATGATTAAAAGCATGGCCTGAAAATTGCGTGTATGCATAAAACAGATTCTCGCAGTTCGGTGTTGTTCCCAATTTATTTAAGTTGTTCAAAAAGATATGTTGAGCTTGTAGACATGTTGAACTAATGCACAGATGCACACTGCGAAAAGGAACTGACTCCCTCAGATGGTAATAGAGGAAATATACAAAGAAGAAGAAGAAGAAGAAGAAGAAAGGGAGTTCGTTGGATGGCTGGAGAACTGGAAAAATTTGTATACAATCGAAAATGTCTTTTGTCTGGTTCGTGTATTCAGCTACGATGTATTTTAAAAAATATCAATATTAATAATAATGATGTAAAGAATTTTTTTAGTATATATATATATATATATATATATATATATATATATATATATATATATATTATTTTTCAAAAAATTCCTTATTTAATATAAAAATAGGATCTTGTTTAAAAATGAATAGTAATGATCAGAATAATAATAATAATTATTATTATTATTATTATTATTATTATTATTATTATTATTATTATTTTTGCAATGCTTTTGGCAGTGAGGTCTCTGGATTTATATAAGGATTACCAATGTCCAATTAAGGAAGAATAGTTTTATTAATAGGCACACTGACCTACTGACCTGAATATTGACCTTTGCATGCCATCGTCGAAATGTTTCGCTTAGGAATTTTGCTTATTTTTGGAACGCAGGAAGAAGCGTGTCCATGACTTTCCTAACAGTATTAAGGCTAAAATTTTGAACAAGGCCAGTTTTAACTGGTTTCACCAATTAAGTTCGCCGTACCAGCTTGAAAGCTCGCTTTGGTCACTGACAAGTGGGAGACAATCGCGACAAACTTTCATCGTCGCCGTTGACTTCAGTCGAGGAAGTCGTCCATCTGGTGATGTTGCGTCATCACCACACTGTCAGCATGCATAGCTATAGATAATATAATGATAATGAAAACTCAGATTATTATGATAAAACCAAAAAAAAACGTGAAATGGTGTAAAAACAAGTTATAATGTCATAAAATGCCAGAAATAATGAATACTGTATCAAACTATTATTTTTCATAAAAAACAACATAAAATAACACGTAAAGAATTCAGTTGTATATAGAGGCTGTTACAATAACTTAGACCAATTTTAAATGTCAATTAAGTTTAAGCGTCTAAAACGTTTTTCTTTTTCGTTCAGACTTCACGGACATTTGGGCAATATTATTTTTCACACATAATTGCCATGACTTAAATAATATGATCCAATAGAGAAATAAATAAATTTTCACCATTAACACTGATTTATTTTCTGCTGATTTTGATCCTTCTTAATAAAATACCCTTATATATAATCCGTCTTAATGAAACACCCTTTATTTGATGGACTCTCTTAGAAAAATGTATTTATTCCGTTCTCATGAAGTAATTCGACCCGTCTCTTTATTATTAACGAAAATGTAGCCTACCTAGGGCAAAAGCGTCTTTCTTCAGTTTATAGTACTCTGCATAGATCATGGCGCCCCTTTTATTGTTTCAAAATATTTTATATTACTACTATCTACTTTCCGGATCGCCATCAGCTGCCACATCGTGCACACTAATCTCGTCCATGATCTGGCATTTTCCTTTTAAAAACCATTTCAGCTTTAGGAAAAAATAGCTAAAAACCCCATGGAGCCAAAATTTTTTTATCGTTTCACCCCAAGCTACGTGATAATGACACAAGGACGCAGATGGTTACAGGGAGTGAAATAGATTGAGAAGATTTTAGTGCGGAGGAGTGAGGTAAGAACAATAAAGGAACAGGGTTCAAGAAGACAGAAAATGGCAATTGGTGTAGCATTTAAATTTTTTTTTAAGATTGTAGTTGACAGGGAAGTAAGAAATCGGAATGGAACTCCACGGCTGATAAACTGTTGCGGTTTCATATAGTTAGTTCAACAGTAAAACGGTGAGACCTAGTTGCCAATCTAATAGCACACTTAAATTCGTGTAGTCATGGCACTAGGGAAGAAAAACTCATCAGAGCAGTTGGCAGGAAAATATTTATAGAAAAGACAGAGGGAAGCCACATTATGTCAGCGAGAATATGACTGATGTCGAAATACCAAGGTAGAGTCGATTACATTACAGACACTTCATTGAATTTTGTCAAGAATCTTGAAATATACAGTAGAAGCACCAGACCCGACATGGCAGAAATATTCAATTCATGTAGAAATGGTAGATTTATAAAAGTGCAATATAGGTCTGAGAATACCAGCCTCCCTCCCACAATGTAAAAGACGTGAAGACGTCGAGGTATTCATAATGGCTGGACTGATGTTTCTTTTTTCTTAAAAGCTTTTCATCAAAAGCAAGGTTGTTTGCTGCAAGTAACTAAGTTGTCTTAGCGAAGGTTTCAAAGCTCTCAACTAAATTACAAATTAACGCACGCTAGCAATCTATTAAATACGAGATTACTTTAACAAACCTGCTAAAAAGCCTTCAAGAAAAATTCACATTTGATTAATATAACGATTATGCGAATTCCCTTGACATGTTGCAAGCATAAAATCTGTCAGGTGATAAATTAAACTTAATAAAGGGAAACTGAAATGAAATCCACATAGTCTAAACCAGAAATATCACTTCGTGAACGAAGATTTTGGAAGGTATTGTACGTACGTTAATATTCTTCAGTATGCCGTGAGCCTTTATGACGTCACATGCCATGTGCTACCTATTGAGGTCGGGTACCGTGAATTCTTTGGGCGTTCAATCGTTTCCTTCCTTTTGAAGGTGGGCGTCACTGGCCGTCTCTAGACCACAGCTCAACAGGTATCGAGTTGGATCTGGTCAAGATCCAAAATGAACAAAGTTAATTAAAACCATGCTCGCAACAGGATACTACCTTCGACGTGAAACATATCTGTTTACCTTCCATTATACGTCATTGATGACGGTCGCTACGGGCGCGTTTTGTTTTGTTTAACGATCAAAAGCAAACGCTTTTATTGAACACAACCTTGGAAAATTTGACTTGCAGTTGCATAAAAACTAACACGTCTTCATCGAGAAACAATACCCTGCCCGGTAACAAAAGCTGCTGGTGGCGCCAGGGGTGACAGTACCGCCTTAGCCACCGAAACTGTTTTACCACCCCTGGTTGGCGGCTGATGAGAGCAGGATATCGCAATTGCCTTCACACGTTGTGTATAGAAAAAAAATATGCCATGTCCCTTTATGACGTCGGCACTTATAGCCCTTCATGACATCTTATGCAATTGTAACTGTTGATGAACGTTTGTCTTTTCTGCCCAGCTTTTTAACCCTTTCGCCATCCATTCATATAAGAGCTTACGGCCATATCACGTTGAAACCCCGGTTCTCGTCCGATCACGATCATCGAAGTTACGCAACGTTAGTACCTAGGAAAGTGATCACTTGGAAATACCAGGTGCTGTAAGTTGTAATGTGGGGGTGGTTTAATGGATAACGACTAGTAAGTGAAAATCGGAGAGCCGAGGTCAAATTCCAGTCGGGTTCGTTATATTCACTTACGTGAAAATACCATTGAGAAACATATGAATCTTTCTCTTTTCTTTCACCCTATGGGTTAATTAGTAACACCTGTGTCAGTAAATCATTATTATTTTCAAAATATTTTTATAACTCCAAATTTCCTGGTTTTGAATAACCTTTAAAAGGTTGATAATCCATAAAAAAAAACAAATCAATAAAAATAAAACATTCACATAAGGACATCAGAAAGGTAATCGGTTGCTTTCCCCTGTCTCTTTTACATTCGATATGACCTGTAAGTGTCAAATTCTCCAAGCCCTCTTTCTTCATAATGCACCCATTTAAATTGTCTGTTTCTGATTCTAAGTATACGTATTCATTATGTTATTATTCTTCTTGAAACTTCCTCATTGTTAATATGATACGTCTATGGTATTCTCAGTATTCTTTTGTAGAGTCATACCTCTACTATGGTTGCAACAAATCTCGGAACTTCACTGTTATATAATAGGATTGATATTACACAAGGATTCAACGATCTTTTCTTTGTCTCTAACTTTAGAAATTAAAATTTTTAGATGTGACTCTGTGAATAAGTTTCCTTTTTATTTTCTTTAATGCTTCTTAGTTACTTATGTGCTTCGTCCATGGTATTCTCAGCATCCTTCTGTAGAACCATATTTGTATTGCCACAAGTCTCCTCTTTTTGTTTTTCCAGATTTTCAGACGTTTAGCCATCTTGACACCATTTGTCGTAAGCATCACTGAAAAATCCTTTGAGTTATTCAGCTAAAAAGAAAGCAGGTTAAAATTGTTTTGTGCCAGACACGCTGTCTTCCCAACTGACCAATAATGAAATGAAGATCATCCAAGCCTTCAGTAATGGTACCAACATTCCTAGTCTGGCTTCCATCTTCAAAGTCTATTCAAGAACCATCAAGACAATGGTGAATAAGTTTTTAAAAAGAAGGAACAGTAGAGATGAAAACTGGATTACGAGGTCACAACAGGAAGAGGGATCGTCATTTCAACTTAGAGCTAAAGAGATCAATTAGAAAAGATCCAACTCAATTCATAAGACGTTTGGCATGTGAAAGAGGAGTTTCAGCTATGACAGTTCAAAGAGCATTGAAAAAAGACTTAAAAATGGAATCGTACGTGAAACCTCTGAAGCAACTTGTTACTCAAGGACAAAAAATTAGAGAGGGCGAAGGTCATCTTGAATAAGTTGGAAAATTAACCTGAAATTATATATATATATATATATATATATTTTTAAACTTAATTTCAATCCTTCATGAGTTTCTGATCTTTAGCTATGATTAATTAATGTTGAACATGTCATTTTAGTTTATGATCCATTTCATCACGATTCTTCTGTTAATCTTGGAGAGTAATTATATGTTCTTATTGCTTAAAGCAGAGTCTAATAGTGTTATAAAAGCCTTGGAGAATTCTAGTAAGGTATCTTTAATCATTTCTAAGATACAACGGTTGAAAACTTAATCTAACAACTGGACAATTTTGCTGTTACAGGATTCGGACAATTTTACTGTTACACCCGTTATATAGATATATATATATATATATATATATATATAAACGTTATTTTTAGCGAATACTCGTATTTGAGTAGACGCCCCGATTATTTATTAAAGAGTATATTTATTTACTTTCGTCTTGGATATTCGAGAAATCTTCTTGTTAAAGTAAAATGGGAGCTCTCCGGCAGTTTTCGAACTTGCATGCCACTGAATCAAACGGTCATTAGATCTGACTTACTTTGACCTCCCAGCTACAGAGAGCGTCGACGACTATGAAAACCTGAATACTGCCTTTAAACACAATATTTCTTTGACTCTTGAATTAGACATATCTTCTGAGTTCCGTATCCCAACGTAAACAAAGCAATTCGCAAAGAAAGCGATGGATTTTTTAATTTATTATTCCGACAGAAACGTTATTTTTAGTGAATACTCGTATTTGAGTAGATGCTCCTTTTATTTATTAAACAGTATATTTATTTATTTTCGTCTACCAGCCTGAATTTTTTATCACACTTCCCATCTGAGGAACTCCCTTCCGTTTCCTTGCCTCTTTTATAGCAACAATCTTCAAAAATTTAAAGGCAACATCAATCCTCATTTTCTGTCTTCTTGAACCCTCTTCCTTTTTTACCCTTTCCTCAATCCTCCCCATTTTCAATCTTCTCATTCACTTTCACTCCCTGTAACACACCCGCCCGTATTCTAGTTGCTTTGTCTCTTTGCTTGGGGTGAAATGATTTAAAAAAAGAGCTTTCTATATCTTACATTACGATGAAGAAGCCTTTAGATTGTTTATTGAAAAGAATAAGTTTATATTTACAGTATTATAAAAAATGTGAACTCTAATGAAATGTGTATTATCTATTAATATTATACAGAAATTACTACAAAAATATTTTTTTTTTCACAAATTCATTAAAGTACCTGTGAAGGAGAGTATAAGAAAATTTCAGTAAATAAATATACGAGTAACTACCGTATATACTCGCGTAACATGCGACGCTTGAAGACCTAATTTTAAAGTTAATTTTAAGAGGGTAGCATCATACACGAGATGAAAAATTCGCGTATGTACTGCTGGCCCTGGCTACGCCATTGAAAAAACTATCCATTTACTGTAGTTAAAAAGTTCAGCTGTAGTTAAAGGAAACATGATTTTGATAAAACTGATGTTTTACTTAACTATATCCAATAATAATGCATGTAATATTCACATATTAGTATCGTATTATAAAATACAAACATTGCAAATATGCATCTTTTCTATTGGTTACGTTTATAAGATGTTTAGCTGTTTCTCATTCGGTTGTTTATGGCTGTACACGTTTACGCAAGGAGTATAGCGTTACTTACGATACTTTTATCTTTCTCATTTACTTTTTTAACTTATTTAAGTAGAAGATGGGATAAAGAGATAAAGGAAAAGAGGTTAGTCCATTGTAGTTTGGTCTATCAAAAAAGGAAATCGCATGATACACGAGATACATAATAAAATCATTTTTTATAAGTTAAAATTTGGGGGCCGCACGATACGCGAGATCGCCCATTACACGGGTATCTATGGTATATATAAAACTGTAAAATTTTTTCACCTGTCTTGAATATCGTATATACTCGCGTCTCATGCGACGTTCGAAGACTTAATTTTGGAGCTAATTTTAAGGGGATTGCATCATATACGAGATATAAACTTAGCGTATGTACTGCGGGCCCTTATCACGCTGTTTACCAAACTATATATCCATTTACTGTAGTCAATTTAGCTTCAAAATTAGGTCTTGTAAGGTTGCATAGAAGGATGCTAAAAATATCATGGACTGAGCATTTTAGCAACGATGAGGTCTTAAACAAAGAGAAGTCTTATACTTAATATCAGAAAGAAGCAATTGAAGTTTCTGGGACACATAATGAGAAAGGAGAGCCTGGAGAATCTGATACTCACGAGTCGTATAGAGGGAAAGAGAGACAAGGGAAGGCAGCACGTGACATGCCTGGCGGGCTTGAGGAGGTGGATGACAGAACGTGGTCTGGAGAGAGGAAGCAGAGAGAAGGAGCTTGCAGAGAGCTGCAAAGGATACAGGGAGGTGGAGAGCCATGATCGCCTACGTCCTGAAAGAATATGGCACATAAAAAGGTTGTATGGTACATGAGTATATACGGTGACTATATATATATATTTTTTAATAATGCATTTTCCGGGTATGTTTTTTTAATTTCCTCACACCCCATAAATTCTCTAAAAAAGGTCCGCGCGCATCTAGAGTTATACTTTTTTAATCGAGAAATGGCAACGAAAACATTAAACACTATTTATTTATTAGACTGTTTAATTACAAGAACAGTGTCTAACAGGTTTTATTTTTCAGTTCTCTAGAAAGAAAGAAAACAATAAAATTTACCGAGATAGCATATATATAGTATAGTATGGTGACAGCGAGGTTAATAGAAAAATAGCCCTTTTGAGATACCATATTTTTATTATTCAGTTTTTTTTTTGATTTTTTTTGTTTTTTTTGTTATTTTCTTTTTGATGGGGAGTACGTTTATTAAACTTCTTTTCTTTATTATCTGTGAATTACCTTGGCGTTTTGATTGTCCTGGGTATGACGATAAACTACACCCGGCAGTAAGGACTCTGATCTGGAGGTTTTGAGGATCGTGAAATCACCTCTTAATTGCTGTTGTTCCTAGATCCACCCTGACCCGACGTGGTAGCACCTGTTAGGGTCACAGCTATGTGGGGGTAGAGTCTGTTAGGGTTCCAACTATGGGCAAATAGTTACCCCCCCCCACACTGCGGTCAAAACACTATAAAAGTAAAAGTCATAGTAAAATTACCAACAATACATTTTTGGAAATGAAATTAATAATGCTCCCAAGAAAATTAAAATTCGGCATTAAATGGCCCATAAGGGGTTGATACGTTGCAAAACAAACAAACCCAGGTATGTGCAAAGAGTGAACCGCAAAACTGGAATCAAAACAGGAAATTACAAAAACCATTAGAAAAAAATACCAGAAATACATTTGTGTGCCATACGTGATACTCGCTTGCACGATCAAGTATCTTTCGATACATGATTGACGAGGCAGATTTTTTTTTCCCGCAGTAGGTTGCGATTTCTTTCTGCGGTAGACTAGTTGCCAACCAAAGCTAAAGAACCCAATCAGTCCTGCTATTCAATCCATAACGGGGAGGGGGAGAAAGGATGGATTTTCATAGTAAAAGAATAAAGAAATTAACCGCTATACATTATTGAAAAAAAAAAAATTAGCAGCAATATATTTTTGGTAAAAACAATACCAACACCCAGAAGAAAATAAAATTCCACCATTAAATGATCCATAAGGATTCGATATGCCTTTAAATAATTAAAAAAAAACTTGATTTCTTGAGAAAGATAGAGGAGTGTTTTCGCGTTGCATATAATGTTTAAAGAAAAACAAAATTATATAATGACAGAGTAATGGCGTGGCATGCGCTAGGCTCGAACTAAGTTTGCATTTTATGTAGTATGGTGGATCCGCGATGGGAAACTACGACACGATGCAGTCGACAAAATCAAAAACATCCAACGCGCATGCGCGAAATTAAAAATATAAAATGGCAACAATTTAGCCATCGCACCCTGTAATTATGACTTTATCGATACAACCATCACGAGTTTGAAGAAATCCTTTCGAAGAACAAAACGTGTCACATAAGATTTTTTTTAAATATTGTATCACTTAATTCCTCATAGTCTATACCTGCGTTAGTAAGCTTTATCTATATAAACGTACGCGTTACACCCCAAAATTTCGGGGAAGTTAAATAACTTGGTTATTTTCTTTATCTGTTATGCTACGCAGCATTTCCCATGCCTCGTCGAATTTTTCTCCTTTATGTGTCTCGTCAGGACGTAGGCGATCATAGCTCTCCATAATTTTCTCTCCTTCGCAGCTCTTAATAAAATTTATTTTTGTTATTTCTCCTAAACTTTGTTCCACCATCCATTTACTCAAGTCCACTAAGTATGTTATGTGTTGTATTTCTCTGCCTCTCTTGCCTTCAATTTGTCAATCTGTCCTGTAAGTATCAGATTTTCCAAACCTTCTTTCCTCATTATGTGTCCCAGAAATTTCAACTGCCTCGACCTGATGTTAAGCATAAGTGTCCTTTTTGTTTCCAAATTTCGGTGCCATATAGGAGGATCGATATTACATAAGAGTTCAGTACACGTTTCTTTGTGTCTAATGGAACTTTAACAAACATGGACCTTCATGCCTGCACCGAAATAGACGTGGTGTCAAAAGGACAGTTTTTCCTATGACACCGCTTTGATTTTAACTACCTTCAAGGAGTGAAGGTAGTTAAATATTTATTGTTTTTAAAAGCGATTATTAGAACTGTAATAAAACCTAACCATATGAAAGTGAATTTATAGATTTATTTTGTACTTGAGAATTGACTCCCAAAATAATAAACACTGTTTATTTATTAGATTCTTTATTCACACTATTATATGTGTTATGGTCCAGGTTAGGACCAAGGAAGAACAACACGAACACTAGAGTAGAAATAACGAAGGTATATTACACGAAATAATAATAGAAGATGTAGAAGTTGTTATTATGACTGTCAGTCTGGTTTGGGGTGAACTACTATCAGCTCGACTCGATTCGATATCTAGTCCCCCCCACGAGGGTTGCATATGGCACAAGGCCAGGTTTAACGTGGGTTTTCCGAGCCCGTAGGCTCGGCCCCAAAAAACCCGTAAAAACTGTAAAAACAGAATCGGGTTGGTCATTTCTCCCCGAACGAGATTCTGCCATTCGGCGGAGCCTCGTCCGGGTTCCTCTCTGCTCAGAGGCAGAGAGTTCAACCGTCAAGTCGAGAAACTCGACTTGATTCGGTATCTAGCCCCCCCACCACCACCACCACGAGGGTTGCATGTGGCACAAGGCCGAGTTTAACGTGGGTTTTCCGAGCCCGTAGGCTCGGCCAAAAAATGCCCGTAGAACCCGTATAAACGGGATCGGGTTGATCAACCTCCCCGAACGAGACTCTGCCCTTCTGCTCAGAGGCAGAGAGTTCAACCGTCCAGCCGAGAAGCTCGGCTTGATTTGTCCCTCTCTCTTGAGAGGCGTACTATACATAGTGTTAGGAAGAGTTCATTCTGTTGTTATAGGTAAGGACCCATGACAATAAGTTTATTAGAATGGTTGGCAAAATATCAACTAATTGCCAATTGTTTCGAATTTTATAAAATGGAACATATTTTAATAATTTAGTAAATGTTTATAAATTCATGAATAAAAATTGTTTTCATATTTATTTCTTTATAAATTGGTAAATGATAAATATTTCATTGGATTAGTTTTAATTGTATCAATTTTTAGAATGTTGTAAATATAAAAAATAATCTTGTAAATAAACAATCTAATAAATAAATAGTGTTTAATATCTTTGTTTTTAATTCTCAGGAACAAAAATAATGTATAAATTCACTTTATGTTTAGGTTTATTGCACTTCTCATAATCTCTTTTGAAATCATTGGTGAAGACTGAAGGCAGTTAAAATAAAAGCGATGTCATTTGACATTCCAATTTTTTGTTTCTTTTTGGCGGGCACGAAGATCCATGTTTGCCGGAACTTTCTTCTTTCTTACTAGTTTGCTTTGCTTCTGGAAGGCATCCTCTGCTATTCCAATGAGCCTTCGAATTTCCGTGTCGCGTTTTTAGTCCCCTGTTAAAACAATTTCCTAGATCTCAAGGAAATAAAACAAAAAGGTTCAGAAATGAAATCTTTGTCAAGTAAAAACCAAATAATTATTTTCGTACCGACCATTTCTCTAATGAGGTAAGGGTCGGAAGACAATTTACCGATTTTGAAATGTGCTAGGAATTCTTCTTTACCGGCCAGAACTCTCCTTGCGACAAAAGAAACGGTTGATGAGGATGTCACAGCGGTGACACATCTTCCAAACCTCTTTCCTCTGCCCGCTCCAAAGAACAGCGAAAAACAAGAAGCTGCAGTTCCGCCGGGGCATTATTAGAACGAATGTTTTGGCGTCTCGTTCCGCTTACCAGAATTGCCGAAAGGGAACTGCACTCAGACGCGATCCGCGGCTTATTCTTAGTGTCGTTTAATTGGCCATGGATTCCGCCGTTCTTTCTCCCTGTGCCACCGTCGAATCCAGCGTTATTCTATTAACGATGGACGACCAGTTTGAGAAAGATCTTTTGTTAACTACGCCTGCTTACGCCGGAAGCGCATCTCGCCTTAGGGAGAAAACGTAAAAGGAATATGCTCTAGTTCCACTTTCTATTGCTCCAGACACACACACACACGAACACACACACACACGAACACGCACACACACACACACACACACAAACGCAAATACACATACACAATTCCACGCATAAACACAAACTAACATGAACACACACACACACTCACCACCCAACATACACGCAAAACATACACACACACTCGCATACACACACATACAAAGACACTCACACAAACGCAAACACACTCATACATCCAATCACACACACACACACACACACACGCGAACACACACACACACACACACACACGAACACGCGCACACACACAAACAAACGCAAATACACATACACAATTCCACGCATAAACACAAACTAACATGAACACACACACACACTCACCACCCAACATACACGCAAAACATACACACACACTCGCATACACACACATACAAAGACACTCACACAAACGCAAACACACTCATACATCCAATCACACACACACACACAAAGACACATTTATACGAACATACACAATCATCTCCCACATACATTCACAGAAAAAACACACGCACAAATACGCACCTCGATGCACATGCGCACACACATAACACACACAACACACCCACACCACATACACACAGAATTGCACACGCATACAAACGCACACGCAAGCACATACTCCCACGAACACACACACACACCCCGTACTTGTACTCACACAAAAAAGCACTAAAATGCACATCAACTTACACGCATACACACAAACGCGCACACTTATACCTAAAAACACATATATACTCACACATAAATACGCACAATCACACTCACACACCAGGACTCACACATACACTTACACGCAAACTCACACAAACACGAACTCACGCAAACACACACGCACACACACACACGCGCGCGCGAGCGCACATACACACACACTCACGCACGTAGATACACACGCATTTTGACAAACATTTTTTCATGTTATTTTTGGTACCCAAAAGCTGACTGTAACCTTATCTTTAAACACTGCCTCGAATAAAGCCACCCAACTGGATCCTTTCTTGTATGGAAAATCCCAGTAAAACTCGACCAGCCAGCCGTGATTCACCCTCGAATATGCCTTAGTTCACCATAACCACTACTACAATATCTATCACAAGGAACAGTGTAGTCGGACACTTGCTGCATTCAGAACTGTTCGTAATCACTGCAAGAAAAATCTAGAAAATTCAATGTGCGATTGTGCACAAGAAGTTCCGACCAAAATAAAAAGCAAACAATTTCGATGCTGGAATTTCTGTAAAATCATGAATTAAATTCTCAATAGCGGTAAAGCGTTAATACCCACTATCATAAATGAAGTCACCTTTTCCTCGTCAGATAAGGCAAAGCTCTTAGCCACGATCTTTGCCTCTAACTCTACGTTAGACGACAAAAATCATCCACTTCCTAATTTACTCAATATCAAGAGCACAATGAGTAATACAGGGTGCGATGAGGAAATTGTCGCCATTTTATATTTTTAATTTCGCGCATGCGCATTGTTTATTTTGATTTTGCCGACTTCACAATATAGTAGGACCAGTTGTCCACCGTTTGTGAAAAAAAGAACATCATGGCGTAATTCACTTTGCCTGAAATTTGCAAACGGCATTTGCACTCATGGCTCCAACACAAACATTTCAGAGTTTTGAGGTGTCAATCTGAGGATATTGCAGAGGAATCTGAAAAGGTTGGATGAGTTTAATGGTAATTACTAAGGTGTTTGGAGTAATCACGTGATGGCGACGTTATGCCTTCAATCATCTTCCCTCAGGGCCTCAAACTCAATACGGACCTCTACATCAAGTGCCTTGTGGAGGTAGTGCTCAACTGGGTCAAGAGGCTGGCTGCTGGAATTCCCTATGCCTGGCAACACGACTCTGCACCATGCCACATAAACAGAAGAATATAGTTATGGCTGTCAGACAATTTCTGTGACCATATCACCCTTTACATCTGGCCACCTAACTCCACAGACTTGCAACGCCCTTGATTGTTATGTGTGAAGCACAGTTGAGCGAATGACCAACGAAACTCTTTGTAATACCAAAGATGAACTGAAGGCAAGGATTATGGCAGCATTCACCAACAAGAGACAATCCAGATGAATTACTGAGATTGCGAAGTCGTCCAGAGACTGGTGTTGAAGCCAATGGCGATTTTATTAAATAAATTTTCTCTTTAGAACTTCAAGATATTTTTGTGTAATTTTGGTAAATATATCTGTTGAAATGTTAAAATGTTAGTGTTATTTTTGCCTCATTTAGACAACAATTTATCCATTGCATCCTGTATTTTATGGCCACCCAGGAAGTCTAAAGACTTATCAGAAGGTTTGACATTAAGAAAGCTACCAATCGAGATAGAATATCAGAGGTTGTCCTTAAAAATATCAACCATGAAATATCTTGATCTTACGAAAGCTATTTAAAAATCCTTCGCAAAGTCTATGGAAGATGCGAAGTGTATACTTTGTTGTCAAGAATGCAGATGTGCGCTCACCTGTCACAATATTCACCCTTCAGCCTCGTTAGAATTATTAGCAAACATTTTGAAATTATAATAAAATAGAAGGTTGTTGATCACCTCAGTAGGGAGAATCTCTTGAGCGGCGAGTAGTACGAGGATTTCGATCAGTTCGGTCCACTGCTGATATCCTGTTATTACACACAGAATCAGTGAGGCAGCAGAAAATAAATACATCTTAGACTTTCGCTTTAGATATATTGAAGGCGTTTGATAATTTGTAACATAGAAGGGGTGCTGCACAATTCCCCAGGTGTAGAATCACCGGAAAAGTATTTTCAATTATCAAGTCCTTCTTAATTGATAGGTTCCTGAAGGTAGTTGTTAATGGCTTCTGAGATACTAATAATAATAAGTAGCTGGCTTACTATGGCTCAACGGTAGATATATTTTAATTTTTAAGCTTACATCATTTAGCTGCAAGGTCTTAATGATGGATAAACCTGTAAGAATTGAACGCACGAATACTGGCTTGTAGAGCTGGATTATCCTTTAGGCTACTATAAGCTGCAGCCTAGGGGCCAGGACTAGATTATCCTTTCAGGTTAGTATAGGCTGCAGCCTAAGGGCCAGAACTAGATTATCCTTTCGGGCTAGTATAGGCTGCAGCCTAAGGGCCATAACTAGATTATCTTTTCAGGTTAGTATAGGCTGCAGCCTAAGGGCCATAACTAGATTATCCTTTCAGGCTAGTATAGGCTGCAGCCTAAGGGCCAGAATTAGATTATCCTTTCAAGCTAGTATAGGCTGCAGCCTAAGGGCCAGAACTAGATTATCCTTTCAGGCTAGTATAGGCTGCAGCCTAAGGGCCAGAACTAGATTATCCTTTCGCTTTAGATATATTGAAGGCGTTTGATAATTTGTAACACAGAAGGGGTGCTGCACAATTCCCCAGGTGTGGAATCACCGGAAAAGTATTTTCAATTATCAAGTCCTTCTTAATTGATAGGTTCCTGAAGGTAGTTGTTAATGGCTTCTGAGACACGTGATCAATGCAGGGGTCTATCAATGTTTGCTTCTCTGACCAAGTCTATTTCTACTTTACATTAATATACTGCCTAAGAGTATATACCTATTTTCTGTGGGCGTCGATGCTGATGATACAACAACATATTTGTGCACCTCCAATATTCTAAACGATCAATACTTGGCAACTGATCTCTCATCTGAGCTAGCTCTAACAGCTCAATGGGGGAAACACTGGCTGATCACATTTAATGCCACACAAACCAAACTAAAGACGTTCCAAGCGGACCCTGAATTTTTTTCTGTCGCGCTGAACGAGTGCTTCTTGAGGGAGGCCTTGAGTGTCTGTTTGAACTTGAGCTCACCCCAGACCTCAAATGAAACTCGTTCATACGATCCATCGCTAAAAATGCCGAAAATTGTAAGTAACACGTACTGCTCCAGTAAGTTCTTGATTCCCCCTGCTATCTGGCCATATATGGGCAGGAGCTATCCTGTCTTCACTTTCCACTTTCGATAATGTCCAAAAGCGTCTACGCGACCTTGTGGATGACCTTATTTATATTCCACTTCTACCATCCCTTTTCTACAGACGAAACGTTGCAAGCCTGTCGCCATTCCCATGGAAAGTGTTCATTGCTTAGTTCCACCAGTTCTAACCTTCACGCCTAAGACCCAGCATGCCACGCCCATTATAGCGGACCACCCTCATTCCCTTCGTATTCCATTGGGGAGATGTAAGATCCACTCGAGCAGCTTCTTCTCACGAACTTCTTGCCACTGCTTTGTGGAAGTGACTCCCAAAAAGATGCTTCCTCGATCATTAAAACCTTGCCTGTTCAAGTCTAGGGTTAACAGCTTTCTTCCCCACATACCCTCATAAACTATGTCTCTTTAAAAAAAAAAAAACATTTACTACTATAAATATATTATTCATTTGAGTGGTCTCCTTGAATCTCGAACTATTAAAGTCGGTAGATGACGTGTCATTGGCGAAATATGAAGTTATCGCCATAGCCATATTATCCTTTAGGCTAGTATAGACGGCAGCCTAGAGTCTCTCAACCTTAGTATAGGCTGCAGCCTAGGGCCTCCCAACCTTAGTATAGGCTGCAGCCTAGGGTCTCCCAACCTTAGTATAGGCTTCAGCCTAGGGCCTCCCAGCCTTAGTATAGGCTGCAGCCTAGGGCCTCTCAACCTTAGTATAGGCTGCAGCCTGGGGCCTCCCAGCCTTAGTATGGGCTGCAGCCTAGGGCCTCCCAACCTTAGTATAGGCTGCATCCTAGGGCCTCCCAACCTTAGTATAGGTTGCAGCCTAGGGCCTCCCAACCTTAGTATAGGCTGCAGCCTAAGGCCTCCCAACCTTAGTATAGGCTGAAGCCTAGGGTCTCTCAACCTTAGTATAGGCTGCAGCCTAGGACCTCCCAACCTTTTGTATAGGCTGCAGCCTAGTACCTCCCAACCTTTTGTATAGGTTGCAGCCTAGGTTTCCCAACCTTAGTATAGGTTGCAACCTAGGGCCTCTCAACTTTTTATAAAGCAATTATTTTAATTTTTTTTGATGTTATAACTTCTTAATAGTTTCATAAACTGAAAATGATCTCAATATGACAAGCTCATTTATTTGATTACCATAAAGTGATAGTATTAAAGCGCAAAAACCAATAACTAAAAATGGCACAGACTATGGTTTGGCAGGGTTGGATGTTCCCCTAGCCAACAGCCTAGGTCTCCTCAACCTTTTATAAAGCAATGATTTATTTTTCGAGATGCTATAACTTCTTAATAGTTTCATAAAATGAAATGATATTAATGTGACGAACTTATATTTATTTGACTTTGCAGGAAGCAAAACAAAGAAAAGAATGTTTTAGTTTGTGTCAATGTGTTTTAAATAAACATGTTTGATTTTAGTTCAGATTATTTAAATCTTAAATTTTTTTATAAAGCATTGATTTTAATTTCTTAGATGAAAATGTCATCAGTATGACAAACTCATATTCATTTTTTGATTTTTATAATGCTTATAATGATTAAAAAATATACTGCGTTGAAACATTTATTTAAATGTAAAATTACATTTTTGTGGTACAAGGCCAAACTGTTAATTGATTGTTAATTAACTGTTAATAACTGTTAATAATAATAAGTAGCTGGCTTACTATGGCTCAACGGTAGATATATTTTAATTTTTAAGTTTACATCATTTAGCTGAAAGGTCTTAATAATGGATAACCCTCTAAGAATTGAACGCACGAATACTGGCTTGTAGAGCTGGATTATCCTTTAGGCTAGTATAGGCTGCAGCCTAAGGGCCAGAGCTAGATTATCCTTTGAGGCTAGTATAGGCTGCAGCCTAAGGGCCAGAGCTAGATTATCCTTTGAGGCTAGTATAGGCTGCAGCCAAAGGGACAGGACTAAATTATCCTTTCAGGTTAGTATAGGCTGCAGCCTAAGGGCCAAGACTAGATTATCCTTTCAGGTTAGTATAGGCTGCAGCCTAAGGGCCAGGACTAGATTATCCTTTCAGGTTAGTATAGGCTGTAGCCTAAGGGCCAGGACTAGATTATCCTTTCAGGTTAGTATAGGCTGCAGCCTCGGGCTGGATTATCCCTTAGAATAATATAGACTGCAGCCTAGGTTCTCTCAAGCTTTTATAAAGCAATGATTTTAATTTTCTAGATGTTATAACTTCTAAATAGTTTCATAAACTGAAATGACATCAACATGGCAAACACATTTATTTTAATTGTTTTATTTTTTGTTATAAGGCTGGCTATAAAAAATATGTTTGTTTTCTTCTTTTTTGTGCTACGGTTGTGTCGAAATATGTGTTAATTTGGTTAAGTTAAATAGTGATATTTCTTAAAGAATAATTTTATTGAAAATCAAAAGATAGCTATTCTAGTTCATTAAAACAATTTACAATAAGTTTACCTTAGCTATTTAAATTTCGCTAAAATATATTACGAGTAAAAAATATTCTAGACAGAAGCAGGCGAGTTTGTCTGTGTTTGGGGTGGGGAGGCATAAGGTCATAATTCGTCCCGAGTCACCACTATTCCATATGAGGAGTTATCTATCCTTAGTAGCAGCAGAGCACACGGGTAGCTGTGGGCGAGCTATTTGATTCGAAGAGAGACAGAAGTGTATTTCTGTCTTATGAAACTAGCTTTTAAGTTAGTTCTTGCGGAGGGCTAATTAAGCCTCCGGCTCCAAAACTAAAGAGACTTCTGATCCAGCTAGAAAATATAAATGATAATTTTAAAGAAATAAATCAGAATTCCTTAATTCATTCCATGGAACTTCAAGACCTCACTTTAACTCTGATTTGGCTTATAAGTCCAATTCTGGCCAAAATTTCGTTTTTGGCCAAAAGTTCGATTTTGGCCGTAAGTTCGATTTCCAATACAGGCCGAAAATTAAGTTCCTCAAATCGCAAACATCTTGGAATTTCAACTGAGTTAAGTTCATCAAATCACAAACTTTGATGACTTCTAACCTTTCACTTAAATTCTGATTCCTTGGCATTTTGAGGAAATAAAATTAATTTCTTAAGTCACAAAGTTTTTGAGATATATTAAACTGAATTTAAAAACAAAAAAAAATTAAATTCACAAAGTTTTTTTGGGTGACTTTAAACTCAATATAAATTAAAACTTTTAAAATCAATAAATTTTTTTCAGTTATTTTAAAATATGAATTTTTAACTCTTTCCTCCTCATCCGAAAAGAAATCCCAATCCTGGATGTACAAGAATCAGATGAAGGACAAATTTTCAATCCCTGGATCATCATGATTCCAAAAAGGTATAATAGGTCTATATAGGTCTAATAAGTTTGATCCGTGTTAGAGGGGTTTCAGACACACAGATAGACAGACAGAATTTACTGTTTATTTATTTAAATGGTGTTATGAAACAGCCGTCAAAAGCAGACGATCGAATAGTGCTGATGGTAGGCATCGGATATGCTAATTGAGGGATATTGTGACACAGTATTGTCGACCTGGTGTCAACACCCAGTTGCGACGCGAAGCTGTGATAATTCTCCTATCAGCGTTTTGTCGCTGCCACCAACAATGTGACCCGGTCGATCGGCGATCGATCGGCGGTCGTCGCTACCAGGCGGGATCCTTTGGCCAGGGTACCAAATTGGATGGTCGGTCAATTCTAACGACTTCACACCAGATGCAACCGGTTCAACACCAGCTCCGTCGCTCTCAGCTCACTCCCAATGACTGATTACCGAAGTAACTAGTCTAACCTACCCACGTTGTGATTTGATCTTAGGTAGACGATATCAATCAGGCATCGGGCGGTAGTGCAAGATGAGGCTAAACTGGAGGTGATGTCGCACAAGCGTAATAAAAGAAATAAATAAAAACAAAAAAAAAAGTTTCGGGTATGTTGAAAGAAAGCAAATCAACTTTATCGGTCTGTTCTATACAGAAATATGACGAGACGAGTTGGGAAAAACACTATTATACTTCTAGACAAGAAAAAAAAACACCATTATACTTCTAGGCAAGCCCTGGTCTTCTAAGTAAACTAGTTTAGTTTTTAGGTGCTGGCTTAACTTCGTTCGTCAGTATAAGATGCAGTTTTGTAGGCGAGGTCGGAGCCGGAAGTCGTGGAATCTCTCGGTCAGCTTCCGGTGGGGGCAACTCTATGGTTCCTACTAGTGAATTGAACTGGAATGGAACTGACTTGAATTCCAACTCGAGTGGAACTGCTACTGGTGAACCGCCCGAGGGCGCTCGCTTATATAGACATTAACCAAAAACTGGTGCGGCGCTAGATGCAGCCTGGGGTTCTTAGTAATTCCCGATTTCTAACAAGGGACCCATTTGTGGTCTGGCTAGGAAAATTGATTACTTCCCATTTTGGAAAATTAATTACTTTCCATTTTGGGGGGATCCCTTCGTCCGTGAGGAGAGGTTGCAGGATAGCCATCCTCCTAAAACTCCCTCCTTCTCACATTCTCATACCAAATCTTTTCGGTGGGCGTTAGTAATTTCTCCGTCTTTCTTACCAATCTGCCTCCGCCTATCACCATTTTTACCACCCGACCAATGGCGTCTCGGTCGTACGGATGTGGCTTAGCTTGCTTCATTAATTAACTCTTTGATATCCCTGCTTTTCAGGATTTCTTATCCCTAAAGTCTTAGAGCTATCAACTTTGTTTATGAAATTCCCTTTTACGTCTTAAAAATAACACATGGCCTTGTCGCTTGGCCAACTTCCTAAAATCTTTGCGATCTCGAACAATATTTGTATTTTCTTAACCAGTACTCTTAACGGACATCATTAATCAATTGTCAAAGCTCGTCACATGGCCTTTTTGTGAATTTACCGTTTACGCAAATCCTCGGTTTCTTGAGAAAAGTAAAAAAAAATAAGATCTTTCCATATTGAACGCGTATCTCTCGGAACATCTTCCTATGCCAAACATTCTTACAATTAACACATGGCTTTGTCGTTTGGTAAACTCCTAAAATCTCGGATGATATCTTCGACGCTTTCTGGTTTTTGTGCATTCTTAACAAGTACTTTTACCAACATCATTAATCAATTGTCAAAAGCTCGCCACATTGCCCTTCTGTGAATTTATCGTTGACGCAAATCCCTGGTTTCTTGAGAAAGGTAACTTTTTTTTTAAGTAAAAATATAGTCTCGGGATATCTTCTTTTCCGTTCTCCGTATTTTCTTGTTTAATTTTTATAGCTAATTAGTTAATCAATTACCATAGCTAAATAGTGTCACAATATAATGACAAAATTAATGTTGGTATCAACCTAAAAACCTCAAATGCTGAATTTTTAAATGTAGATTTGCAGGTCTTTCGCATCTGGAAAATGAACGCAAAATAATCTTTCTAGCCATTAACGTACCATAATCTTTCTACCGATAATGAAACTGGTAAGAAATTAAAAGTATATTTATTTAGAATTTTTAGTTAAGTTTCTTTCGTTTAATTTGTTTAAACAGGGAATAAATGTCTAATCTTGTAAATAATGGTGTATTTTAAGATCATATAACGTAACAGGTGGGGCACCAATGGCTAGTAATGAGTAGACATACTTTCTAACTTTTATTCCAAGGCGCCCTCTCAGATATTTTTAAAACATGCTCACTTGGTACAGACGACTGGATTCTTTACAAACTGTTCAGACGCACAAGCACCAAAGGAAAAAATAGACCATCTATCGTGCGGTTACTTCGAGACTCTTGTATAAATCCGACTTCTGTCTAACTTTTAACTCAGTTCTAAACCGATGTCTACCATTTTGACACGCCTGCAAACCGAATCTATATGAACATTTTGACTGATGTAAACCGGACATGTTGATTTATTCATTTCGTGTAAAGCAAATCTATGTGTAACTTTGACTCCGGCCTCATCCGAAATAAGTCTGCCATTTTTCGTGCAAACCGAACCTATATAAACCTTTTAACTGGCGTAAACCTATGACTCTATCTCGTGTAAACCGGATCTATGTCTACCTTTCAATTCGGGTCTAAACTGATGTCAACCATTTTGACTCCCGTGGAAACGGAAAGTATATAAAACATTTGATTTGTGTAGAGCGGGCCTATTTCCATCAATTCATCTTGTGTAAAGCAGATCTATGGCTATCTTTTGATTCGGCTCTTAACTGATTTTTGACACGCGTGCAAACCGAGCCTATATAAACCTTTTAACTAGTGCAAAACAGGACCAATGTCTATTGATTTATCTCAGTTAAACCAGATCTATGCGTTCCTTTTGATTCGGTTCTAAACTGAATTATGTCTAAACTCTGACATGCGTGCAAACTGAAGCTAAATAAATCTTTTCATTGGTGTAAAGCAGACATATGTCTATTTATTTATAGCGTGTAAAGCGAGCTTATATCTACCTTTGTCTCCAGTATAAAGCGGGCCTATGTCTACATTTTTGACTCTGTACCTACCTTAATGAATCTTATATAAATCGAACCTGTATCTATCTTTTTTAATCAAGTGTAACCGTGATCGCTTTCTACCTTCTTCACTCTAATGTAAACCAGACCGATATGTCTGTCTATTAATCCTGTAAGCTATCTGTCCTTAAAGAGGTATATTCGGCACGGAATAAGCTGTTTTAAATCTTTAAAATAACCAACAAAACAAAACGTCATAGGCATGACGATAAACTACATCTGGCAGCAAGGCCTCTGATTGGGAGGTTTTGAGGTTTGAGGAGCGTGGAACCACATCTTAAGTGCTGGTGTTTCCAGACTCACCCTGATCCGGAGTGGTAGCACCTGTTAGGGTCCCAGCTATGGGAAAAAATTAACCCATAAACGAGTCAAAAGACTATGCAAAATAAAAATAGATTTTTATAGTAAAAATACCAGCAATACATTTTTGAAGAAAAAATATTAATACCTATTCTTTTCATACGGACGAATCCTAAAAATCTTGTCGGCATTAAATAACCCCCTGAGGTCGATATACCGTAAAACAAAATAAACCAAACAGACCAAACCAAAACGTTTAGTTTTTTTTAGTCTGGCACAAGGACATTCTTGGATGTTCTCCCGACAATAACATCAGATCGAACAAAACACATGTAGTAAATGTCCTAATCTTACAATCAACCAGTCCCCAACGAAACGCAGGTATCTACGATCATAATCATGTGCGTCTGTCTATGATGGACGTACATCTGTGAACTTGTTTACGAAAAATAGGTGTACAGGTGTACAGTGAGAGGTACGTTTAAAAAAAAGTGGAATACTTTGCGCGCACGCACACCCATTCCTGAATCGAGTGAGTGTAACGTGTTTGGTCGCATAAGACAAGGCTAATCACGATGCCTTATCGTCTTTTCCTGAAAGACACTTTCGATCTTTAGCGAGGGTAAAATCGACAGCAAAGAAAAGAGGGCGAGACAGACAGAAAAAAAAGTACTAATGAAAGAGATTCTATGAATAGGAGCCTTGCTTCAGATACCAAACGGAATATACGAGTGACCGTAAGGCGTACTGGTGTTTACGCGCGTGGGTAAAAATATTTACGTCTTTCACGAGAGTTTTCTAGCAGAAGAATAACATGCAAAAAGATGAAGATATTTACTGAGTTTAGCTTAGTCTGGCACAAGGCTACAAAAGTGGTAGGAATTAGGTTTCATTCGAACAGACTCCCGAGAAGATACTTTCCTGAATATTACAATCTTCACCTCTTCAAGGCTATGTTCAACCGTTACTTATTGTATGTATACTCATAATCTGCACATATTCCCCCTTCCCCTTCATACATCCACGTCTTGGGTATGACGATAAACTACATCCGCGCCCTGGGTATGGCGATAAACTACATCCGCGCCCTGGGTATGGCGATAAACTACATCCGCGCCCTGGGTATGGCGATAAACTACATCCAAAAATAATGTTGCAAGCTTTTGGAAAAAATAATGTTGCCAGCTATACGTTTATGAAAAAAATAATGTTGCCAGCTATACGTTTAATAGTACTATATATATATAGCATTAAATGACCTACAGTGGTTGATATGCCATAAAACCCAACCAACCTTCATACATCCATACAACAACCTTATTTAGTAACTTTCAGTTGCTCTCGAGCCTTGTGTTAGGTGAACATTTAGTGTTTTAAAAAAAGGGCAACAGGAAAGAATTTACAAACAAAAAGACTGCAAGGTGAAATTGTAAACCATAGTCTTAATCTGGCACAAGATCACGAGAATTGAGCATCTAGTTTGAATAGACTATACAAGTAATGTCCTGCAAGACAAGTTTGCAAGCCTGGACGTTATTTGTGAACTTCTTAATTTAGTACAAGGTCATTAAAATTGAGCACTACACAAGAATATACTCTTTAAGAAGTAGCAAACAATGTCTCCCATACATACTTATTTACTTAACTTACTTTGAGAGAAGAGTCGGGTACCCAATGAGGCTGGAATAAGTTAGGCCACAGATTTGCAACCGATTACATCAGAAATCATAAAACAGAGATAATTACCAAATTTAGATTTGTTTGGTACAAGGCTGGAAAAAATCCAGCACCCTGATAAGATGGAACCCACAAGCAAAAGTTTGCAAAGCAATTATAAAGTTTAACATAAAGTGGAGTACCCAGTAAGCATCGAACCTACAATCCATTGCTCCTAAAGAGGTACCCATACATTGGTCGGGGGTGCGCTATGAAGAAATCTCTGTAAATGTTGATAATTTAAGACTGACATATATTTATTTTTATATTGCATTATCTTTGAAAATGTATTCGCAATTCAGTCAAACTATGGTTCAAAATTGACTCTAAAATACATTCGTATGTTGTCCATTTTGAAAAAATCTCTCGTAATGCTATACCAGACGAGCTTGCCGGGATGGTGACTTAATATTATTTATTAATCAGCTTATTATGATAAAGCGCAGTAGCCCAACAAGTTGGCATCGAGTGAGAAACAACTTTATTCTAGAACGGCGGTCAAGAATAGATTACCGATGGACAGATGAACAGAGCTTTCTTGGAGTTGCAAATCAAGATACAGTACAACTCCCCTAAACCGAATATCTGAGATGTTCTGATTCGAAGAAGAAAAGGCTTCATATTTATGTCAATACAAAACTTCGGATTTGAAGAGGAATCCAAATTCGAGGAAGTCTAGATTATGCTATGTTCAGATTTGGGGAGTTCTAATGCATATAATAATCTACATTGATTACATAACTCTGAGTTTCATCCTTGCAGACAGCATGAAACTCCGAGTTGTGCAATCAATGTAGAGTATATATATATATATATATATATGTGTGTGTGTGTGTGTGTGTGTGTGTGTGTGTGTGCGCGCACGCGCGCGCGCGTGTGTGTGTGGTATTGAGGGTACTGTTCTGAGTCGAGGAAGAAAGGTCTCCATATTTATGTCAATACAAAAGTACGGATTTGAAGATGAGTCCAAGTTCTAAATTATGCTATGTTCGGATTTGGCGACTTCCACTGTAATTTCAAACTATAACGCAGAGTCCCGTACGACCACAGAAGTTAAGCAACGTCGAGCCTGGTCAGTATCTAAATGGGTTCCCGCTTACGAATACTAGGTGCTCTAAACTTGGAGGTGCGGGTGGTGTAATGAAAAATGCCTTGGAATTGTTAATCGGAGAGCCGAATTCCACTTCCAATCGGTTACGTTTTAATACTTAGGAGCAAATGCCCTTTAGAAAGGTATGAATACACCTCTTCTCCCCCTAGCTATGGGTTAATTAGTAATTATTTTCGACAAAACAGCTATTATAATATAAAGATATTTTCTGCCTTTAATTTACCGGGTTTAATATATTTAATCAGTTAATTTTGATATGGCGCAGTATCCCAAAAATAGGCCGCCTAGTGAGGAACAACTTTACTATTTATAGAATTTAACCGCGAGACTTGGTTACAGGCCATTGCATTATAGCAAACTTGTTGGGGAAGTCAGATGAGCAGTGCTTTTGTAGAGTTGCAAAGCAAAATAGTTTCAACCTATATCAGTGAGCATATATTAGGAGATACGATGGAGTACCGTATTTCCACACTATAGTCCGCCCCTGTATATAACCCGCACTCCTATAAATTCAACTATCTGGGAATAACTGGTTCGACACTGGCGACCGGCTTTTGTGAAGCTATGTTCCCCTAACACTAATCCCGGCCACTCAGGGTTCGAAGACACAATTCATATATAACCCTCGCCGTTATATAACCCGCAACCTACATATTTCGAGAAAAAAAAGTCGCGGGTTATAGTCCAGAAAATACGGTAATTAAGGAATAGGTGAGCCGAGTTCAATATTCCATTCGGATCCATTGCATTCACTTACGTGCTCGGGGAAAGGCGTGAATTCTCTTCTACTGCCCTTTCTTTTGGGTAAATAGCAGGACAGACTGTGTTCTATAGCAAACAGTCTAGGAGAAGGTAACTCTGAATACAGAAACCGGCCTAGAGAGCTGCAGTACGATGGTAAGTCACGGGATTTTAAATTATATTAATATACGCAATTATTACTTATTATTATATACATTACTTTTCAGTGGGTTCACCAGTTTGAGTCCTTATCCATATTTCTTTTATATTTACTTAAACAGTGAAATTAATAACAACCGGCCTAGATAGAAAAGCTCTATCTAAAGAAAATCTTTGCCCCTGTCAGGAATCGAATCTGCATTTTTTTTATTTAGACAAAGCTTGCGACTACCCATTTGGCCACGGAGACCAGGCTGATAGAACGAGGCCTTGGTTACCTTCTTAAGGAAAGTACAATTCTCGGTGAAACTTCCACGAATCCGATGGCTTCAATTTCGTACCAGAAACGTAAACAACAGTAATTGTCAGAGGCACAAGTTTTTTGTAGGACTTCCTATAGACTCAAGTATGAACACGACCGATATTTTCCAATAGACTCAACTATAAATACGACCGATGTTTTCCTATAGACTCAAGTATGAACACGACCGATATTTTCCAATAGACTCAACTATAAATACGACCGATGTTTTCCTATAGAGTCAAGTATAAACACGACCGACTTTTTCCAATAGACTCAAGTATAAATACGACCGATGTTTTCCTATAGACTCAAGTATAAACACGACCGCAGTTTTCCAATAGACTCAAGTATAAACACGATCGATGTTTTCCAACAGACCCAAGTATAAGCACGGCCGTGGTTTTTGCAGTAGATTCAATTATAAATACGACCGATGTTTTTCTATAGACTCAGGTATAAAAACGTCCGTGGTTCTCCTGTACACTCAACTATAAACACGACTGTTTTTCTACAAACTTAAGTATAAACACGATGTTTTCCAACAGACTCAAGTATAAACACGATCGATGTTTTCCTATAGAACTAAGTATAAACATGACCACTACTTATCTATATATTCAGATATAATTTTAAAAAAATGGTCTCCTTATAATGTAGCACAGCAAGTTATAATAAACGAAAATAATTGTACTATTGTGGAGCTAAGACGGAAATAAACAGCAAGTCAGTGAAACACTAAATGATAAAAAATGGTTTATGAGTCAGATGATTGCGCATTCTTTCGGTTAATAAATTTGATTTAATTTTTAAATTTAACATTTATCAACCAACAGGTTGCGTTCCCAACAAAAGTAAAAAATATCATGCTTGGGTGATCCCTTTGAAGGGTATTTAAGCAAAGCTTCTAGACGGACAAGAAATAAAGGAGGGATAAACTGTAATAGACGGAAACAGTTCCCAACACTAGGCTTAAAAGAAATTCCCGAACTCATTCACCCGTCTTCCTCATCAAGCTACGTGACACTTACACTTTCCTACTCACTTTCTCTCTTGTCCCTTCTTTCTCACACACACACGCGAAGAAATCACATTTATGTTCATCTTAACAAATAACTACAAACAAGGACTGTAAGAACTTTAACACTCATTACACATTAAGAAAAATAGTTGTAAAAACACAAAAAATAAAAATATTTTATATTTTTATATTTAAACACCTTTTTCGCCTCTTCTCTGCTGTGGGTTGATTCAAATCCGCAACACTATGAAACTTAAGATCACTTGCGGGATAGTGTGTTGTGCATTTCTTAATGAGTAATAAATAAATTTAAAAATTATGAAATTCAAGATGAAATGTCAGAATTCGGAGTGAGAAGCCTTGACAGAATCCAATTAGTAGAGGAATGATAGTTCAGGATACAAGAGGCGACAAGAAAGAGACTGGCTGGTCTATATCCTTAATCTGCTATTTCAACAATTAGACAAGGCAAATTTTTCAGGCTATATTAAATCGTTTCCAATTACGATGGAAGACATGGCAGGTAATTTTGAATTAAACTTTAGCAGTATAGAAAGATTCATTTTATTAAAAAAAAAAAAAAATAGAAAAAAAAAAATAGGGAAAAACACTTCTTAAAATAAATGCTCCATTAAACATTCCTTTGCATACCAACTTATGCACACTTCTGAGGCACCTCGGCGTGGGTTAGTGGGTAACAGGCAACATTCGTACCCGCCAAAAAAAAAAAAAAAGAACGCTATTTCAAAAGGACGGTTTTTCTATTGACACCGCTAACACTATGTACTCCCTCGAAAGCCGTTATTGTTTTTAAGTTAGCGGGAAGGCCAAGACCGACTTTGTATTTCCCAATCTCCAGCGATAGTGGAAATAATCGATTTTTTCATGCTTCTACGGCACTTTTCATGTAGTTTGCAGCCATTTTGTACTGGTCAGAGTGAGAGCCAACAGCTGACTGACATCATGCTAGCATGCAAAAAAAAAAATCGAAAGCTGCATTCGTCACAAGTGGGAAAAATTTAAATCTCCATGGCACTTTACTCCAATTGGCTCAACGTTGATTCTGCTTGAACTCAATGTTGATTCTGATTCCGCAGAACTGGGTTGGGTGTGAAAAAGTATTTGTTATTAACATTCTTTTTTCATTCTGTTTTTCTAGTTACGAGTCCTTTTTAAAGCTAATCGTTTTGTGTTCATTTTGTTTTCGTTCTTTTTTTCATAACAGATTTAATGTTTAGTATAGAGCTTAGAAAAAATTCGCAGTGTGAGATAGGCAAGAAGTAAGGCATGTAGCAACATCAGCACGGCAAAGGGCACTCCTTTAAAGGCAAGGAAGGGCAAAACGACTTTACTATTTATAGAATGAACCGCGAGACTTGGTTATGTGCCATTACCGCTAGTACTATGTACTCCGTCGACAGCTTTTATTGTTTTTAAAAGCTATTTTTAGAATTTTAATAAAACCCAAGTGTTAAGAATAATCAAGAATGGTCTCCCCTTGTTTTGTTACTCTCCTCTTTGAGAGAGCTATTTCTGTTTACGGAGACTATAAAAGGACACTATACCGAACCATGTATCCTCAGTCGAATAAAGCTTTTCTTAAAGACTACATCTTTTATTATTATATCAAGCATATATGTAAATGGAATTATGCATTCATTTTTTTCTCTAGAATTGACAGCAAATGAATTAAACATTTATTGTTTATTTAGTAGAAGAATTTTATATTTCCAAGTTCATAAAAACACGTGAACCTGTTTCGGATTGAGTTTCCGGTTTTTTCTAAAGTCTACTTTAACTCCATATTCTAACATCTCTGTTTGAACCCTGAATTTCTTTTTTCCTAATTAATCATTTTTCCTCTCCGCCAATAGGAATAGATAGGATCGCCTATCGTCCGGTTCATACTCCTCCCCGATTTTTGAAAAGGAGTAGAGGTTCATCCCTTGTTTCTTGTTTAGGACTGGGTTTCTGGTTCCTTCAACTCCTAACCTTTCCACCTGAACTTTAAATTGTTTTTCATTAATTAATCATTTTTCCACTGCCCCAATAGGAGTAGATGGGCTCGCCATCTTGAACACAAGTAGAGGTTTATCCCTTGTTTTCTGTTTAGGATTGTGTTTCCGGTTCCTTCAACTCCATACTTCTAACGTCTCCACCTGAACTCTGAATTGTTTATAACTAATTAATTATTTTTCCTCTCCCAATAGAAGTAGATAGGTTTGCCTATTGTCCAGTTCACGCACTCCCCCGATTTTTGAAAAAGGGTAGAGGTTTATCCCTTGTTTCCTGTTTAGGATTAGGTTACCGATTCCTTCTAAAGTCTACTTCAACTCTATACTCCTAACATCTCTGAACTCTGAAATTTTATTCGCTACTTATGACATGACCTCTTCATATCTTTATTTTTAAGTCGATATCACCCCAAGCAAGGCCGTACAGCCACTAACACATAAGGGGCTAAAGTGTGTGGAGGAATTAGCAACAAAGACATTAGTACTGAGTAGAACAAGAAAAGAGTAGTCAGGTGGAGCGTAGATAGCGTTTGACATTGCATTTAAATTTTTGAATATTAAAGTTGGTTAGAAAGCATGGAGTCGGAAGGGAGTTCCACAAGCGAGACGTGCAAGAGAAGAAACAGTTAAGAAAATACTTTGAATGCTTTGGTGGGGTAGTGGCTAATGAGCTAGTCTGGTTGCACATTAGTACTGAATTAGGACCTCGTTTGAAGCATCATATTTATGGCCTTCTACCAAACTAAGTTTAGCACATGCTTTAAATGCTTCGGTGCGGGTAGTGGCTAATGAGCTAATCTGGTTGTACATTAATAATGAATTCAAAACTCATTAGATGTTCCATATTTGTGGCCTCGTGCCAAACTAGGTTTAGGAAATACTTTGAACACTTCGGTGCGTGTAGTGGCTAATGAGCTAGTCTGCTTGTACATTAATATTGATTTCTGGCCTGGATAGATGCGCCATTCTTGTGACCTTGTGCCAAACTATGTTTAGAAAATGTTTTGAACGCTTCGGTGCGTGTAGTGGCTAATGAGCTAGTATGTACATTAGTAGTGATTTCTGGCCTGGTTGGATGCTCTATACTTGTGGCCTTGTGCCAAGCAAAGTTTAGAAAATACTTCAGACGCTTCGGTGTTGTTAGCTGTTGATGTCTAGTTATACATTAGTAGTGAATTCGAACATCTTATTCGCTATATTGATGGCTTTGTGCCAAACAGAAAATATATTTTGGAAATTCTTAATAAATTTCCCATGTTTTACCATAGCACATGTTGTAGATGAATTCTCTAAAGTGTACGTTCGATCCTCATTAGATGCTCAACATCAATGACCTTGTGTCAGCCTAAGGTAAATAACTATAATATTTGGATTGCTTTTGGTTTTTGTGTTTAGAATCCAAGCCTTAGATAAAAGGTAGATTTTTTTATGCTGATATTCAAGTCAGATAGTCTTTTGAATACTGACGCAACACAATCTTTCAGTCCATATTTTTTATTATACTGTGCTAATAAGAAAAGTGAATACGTGGTCGTTTCATTCTCCCACAATTTACAATTAGAAAAAGAGCGCGTGAAAATTCTGGGACGCGCTATGAGGTGAAAAGGCTAGGAGAATTTAATACTCACAAGACATAATAAGAGATAAGAAAAGTAAGGAGAGGAGGAGAAAGGCAACTTTCAAACGAGTTTCTATAAATCGATAGCAGAATAAGAGCAAAGCGAGTAAAGAGTCCAAAATAAATAAAAAAAAGATTAAAAAATGGTGAGGGTTGTGGCTAATGAGCTCGTCTGATACACATTAATAATGAATTCGAACCTCATTAGATGCCCCATACTTCTGGCCTTGTGCCAAACTAGGTTTAGGATATATTTTGAACGCTTTGGTGCGCGTTGTGGCTAATGAGCTAATCTGTTTGTACATGTGTACATGTAGTAGTGAATTTCAACCTCATTCGGGCCTCCATACTTGTGGCCTTGGGCCAAACTATGTTTAGAAAATACTTTAAGCACTACGTTGTGGATAGTGGCTAATGAGCTAGTCTGGTTATATTTTAATAATGAATTCGAGCCTTGTTAGATGCTCTATATTTATGGCCTTGTGCCAAACTAGGTTTAGAAAATACATCGAACGCTTCGGTGCGGGTTGAGGTTAAATACTTAGACTGATTGTACATTAGTAGTGAATTCGAACTTTATTAGATGCTCCATACTTCTGGCCTTGTACCAAACTAAGTTTAGAAAATACTTTGAAGGCTTTGGTGCGGGTAGTGGCTAATGAGCTAATCTGTTTGTACATTAGTAGTGAATTTCAACCTCATTAGGTGCTCCTTACTTGTGGCCTCGTGCCAAACTTGATTTAGAAAATACTTTGAATGTTTCGATGCGGATATTAACAAAAAAGTTGGAAGTTGTGGAGTGCCTTGACCGCCTAGTTAAAAAAAGACGTAGCACATAAAAGAATGGTCAATATCACAAAAATGGAAATAAAACAAATTGCTCAAAATAGTCTTTTTATAATCCGTTTCTCTCTCATCAACATCTTTCTTTCTTTATTTCTTTCTTTCTTTTCTTTTTTCATCATTTCTTTCTTTTTTTTTTTTTTCTTTTTCTTTTTTTTCTTTCTTTCTTTCTTTCTTTCTTTCCATACTTTTCTTTCTTTTTCTTTTTTCTGGCTCCCTTTCTTCTTCTTTCTCTTCTTTCTTTCTTTCTTTCTTTCTTTTTTTTTTTTTTATCATTTTTTACTTTCTTTCTTTTTTTTTCTTTTTTTTCTGGCTGGCTCCCTTTCTTTCTTTTCTTTCTTTCTTTCTTTCTTTCTTTCTTTCTTTCTTTTCTTTCTTTCTTTTTTTTCTTTCTTTTTTTTCTTTTCTTTTCTTTTTTTTTTTCTGGCTCCCTTTCTGGCTTTCTTTCTTTCTTTCTTTCTTTCTTTCTTTTTCTTTTCTTTCTTTTCTTTCTTTCTTTCTTTCTTTTTATCATTCTTTCTTTTTTTTTTTCATTTCTCTTTCTTTCTTTCTTTTCTTTTTTCTTTCTGGCTCCTTTTTTTCTGGCTTTTCTTTTCTTTCTTTCTTTCTTTCTTTCTCTTCTTTCTTTCTTTTTTTTTTTTTATCATACTCTTTCTTTCTTTTTCTTTTTTTCTGGCTCCCTTTCTGGCTTTCTTTCTCTTCTTTCTTTCTTTCTTTCTTTCTTTCTTTTTTATTCTTTCTTTTTCTTTCTTTTTCTTTCCTTTTTTTCTTTTTTTTCTGGCTCCCTTTCTTTCTTTCTTTCTCTTCTTTCTTTCTTTTTTTTTCTTTTTTTTTTCACTCTTTCTTTCTTTTTTTTTCTGGCTCCTTTCTGGCTTTCTTTCTTTTCTTTTTCTTTCTTTTTTTTTTTTTTTCTTTTTCTCTTTTTCTTTTTTCTTTTCTTTTCTTTCTTCTTTTTCTTTCTTTCTTTCTTTCTTTCATCCTCTTCTTTTTTTCATGCTCTTTTTTCCGTCTTCGTTTCATTCGTTTTTCCTCCATTTTTTTTGTTCTTTCTTCTTGTCTTTCATTCATGCATCCTTTCTTTATTTCTTTCTTTTCTTTTCTTTTTCATTTTCTTCATGTTAGTCTCTTTCTTTTTTAGCTTCTCTCTTTCTTTCACATTCGTTGGTTATTTTTCCTTCTCGTTCATTCATGATTTATCTTCTTTTTGTTAACTTCCTTCATTCCTTCCGTTCTTGGGATTTTTTTTATTTCTTTTTCCTTCTTTCATCTCTTCATTCCTTTCTTCTTCTTCTTGTATTTTTCTTTCTTTTGTTTCCTCTCTTTTATCCTTACTTTTGTACTTCATTCTTGTTTATTTTCCCTTCTTTCATTCGTTTTTATTTTCATCCATTCGTTCTTAATTTCCTTTTATCTTTTTCTTCATTATCTCATTCTTTTCCATCGTATTTTAGTTTGATTTTTTTGATTCTCTCAATATTTCATTCTTTTTTCTTCACCAGTTTTTCATTCGTTTTTTTCTTTCGTTCGTGTTTTCGCTTTTCAACTTTAATTTTTTTTCTTTTTATTCCATATAAATTTTATTCTTTCGTTAATTTTATTTCTTTTCTCCTTTATTTTTTCTTTCATTTGTATATTTTTCTTTCATTTATTCTTTCCTTTTGTTCTTAAACTATTTTATGATTTTTCATTCTTTGTTCTAATCTCTTTTTCTGCTTAACATTTTTGATAACCCGATTTTCATTCATTTGTAGGCTCAGTTTTTCATTTCTTTTCTACTTTGTTTTATTTAACACGTTCTTTATTTCATTAACCCTTCCTGACTTAATACTTTTATTCTCTTTCTTTGTTTTTCTTCTTTCTTTCGCTATTCTTCCTTCATTGTTTCTTTCTTTGCTTTATGTTTTTCCTTTTTCTTCCTTCAACGACGACTTTCTTTCTTTCGTCTCTTTTCTGCTCATTTTTCTTAATTTCTTTTATTTTTTTTCATTCTTTTCTTTTCCTTTACTTTATTTATTCTTTCATTCATTCTTTTGCTCGTTCTTTGAATTTTTTCTTTCTTTCTGTTTTTTCTTCGTTTTTTTCTACATTTTTACTTTTCATTCTTTCTTTCTTTCTCTCAATCTGATCCAGTTTTTTTTATTTATTTTTTCTTTATTTCTTTTATTATTTATTTATTTTTTAACTGGTTCTATCTTTCTTTCTTTCTTTCTTTCTTTCTTTCACCCTATCTTTCTTTGCTTGTATTTAGCCTTCTTTCTTTCTTTCTTTCTTTCTTTCTTTCTTTTATTCACCCTATCTTTCTTTGCTTGTATTTAGTCTTTCTTTCTTTCTTTCTTTCTTTCTTTCTTTCTTTTTTCTTTTTCTTTCACCTATCTTTCTTTGCTTGTATTTAGCCTTCTTTCTTTCTTTCTTTCTTTCTTTCTTTATTTCTTTTATTCACCCTATCTTTCTTTGCTTGTATTTAGTCTTTCTTTCTTTCTTTCTTTCTTTCTTTCTTTCTTTCTTTCTTTCACCCTATCTTTCTTTGCTTGTATTTAGCCTTCTTTCTTTCTTTCTTTCTTTCTTTCTTTCTTTCTTTCTTTCTTTCTTTCTTTCACCCTATCTTTCTTTGCTTGTATTTAGTCTTCCTTTCTTTCTTTCTTTCTTTCTTTCTTTCTTTCTTTCTTTTACTCGTTATTTCTATTGCTCTTATCACCCTCATTCCTCTTTTTCTTTCTTTCTTCTACTCTTTCTTACAAACATATGCATGCTACATTAAATTTACTTACCCTCAAACGAACAAGCATTTTTAATTTCTTTGTTGTCCCACACTCACATACACAGATACGCATGCGCGTAGAAAAAATCATTTGAAAAATTTAAGGAAAAAAGACACAAAAAAAATACTGGGTATTAATGCGGTTATGTGAATTGATAGCGAGGTTGTAGGCAGTCGGTTTTTCTCTCCAGCGATTTCGGATCAAGTAATTATCGAAGGGAACGCTGGAGAAGTCGAGTGAAAGGAGTGGGGAATGGAGGTTCGGATGTATTTCAAACTTGGTTCTCTCTTTGAGAAGTGCGGGCAAGCAAAGCCCCATTTTGATTGGAGATTCGCAAAACAGCAGTACGAGCCAAGCAGGAAGGGAGAGGAAGAACGAAGGTAAAAGAGAAAGAGTGTGGGGAGGGGCGTGATGTCAAATAGAAAAAAAGGGACTGTGTGAGGAGAAAAGAGACAAGAGGAAAAAATCGAGCCAAGAGAAGAAAAAAAAAACAAGAAGAGAAAATATATTTTTTTTGAAAATGGTGATAATGAAGGTGCGAGCAGAAAGGATTTATGAAAGGATCGACAAGGAAAGAATGAATAAAAGAAAAAATGTTTAAAAACCAAAAGCAGGGAACGAAAAACAGGGAAGGGGAAAAAACAAGTGCACAAAAGGAATGAGGAAGGAAAGAAAGAAGAGAAGGGAGGAAGGAAATGCAAACAAAAAAAGAATTAAAGAAAGAATAAATGAAGAAAGACGGAAGAATGAATGCAGAAACGGACCATAAAACCAAGAAAAGAAAAACGAAGAAAGAAAGAAAGAAAGGAAAAATTGAATGAATGAAATCGAAAACGGGAAGAAAATAAAATTTAAAAAATTAAGAATTCTAGTGCGGCAAAGAATAGGTGTTAGAAAACAGCAAGGAACAAAATATAGGAACAATTTTTATCAAATTCACCCCAAGCAAGGCAGTAAAGCCACTAAGATATGAGGAATTACTGTGTGTGAAAAAATTTGAAATCAAAAGATGATGAAGGAGCAGAAACATTAGATAGATAGATAGATAGATAGATAGATAGATAGATTTAATAATCATAGATTAGATGTAGCACAAAGGCCGAGATTAGGAAAACGCATATGAGGGATAGAATTGATACTCAGTCATATATATATATATATATATATATATATATATATATATATATATATATATATATATATATATATATATATATATATATATATATATATATATATATATATATATATATATATATAGTCAATTCTAGTGCTATTCTATGCTATATATATATATATATATATATATATAGAGAGAGAGAGAGAGATAGATATCAGGATAGAATTGACTACTTAATATATATCAGTTACGACTGCGTAGTCAATTCTCTCCTGATATATATATATATATATATATATATATATATATATATATATATATATATATATATAGGATAGAATTGACTACTTATTCAATTCTATCCTCATAGGCGTTACCTAATCTCGGCCTTGTGCTACATCTAAGCTATGATTATTAAATCTATCGATATATATATATATATATATATATATATATATATATATATATATATATATATATATCAGGATAGAATTGACTACTTATTCAATTCTATCCTCATAGGCGTTACCTAATCTCGGCCTTGTGCTACATCTAAGCTATGATTATTAAATCTATCGATATATATATATATATATATATATATATATATATATATATATATATGTGTGAGTCTATGTATGTATGTATACATATATGTATATATGTATTCAGGCAGGTAGATGTAAATGAACAATTATATATATATATATATATATATATATATATATATATATATTTATTAAAGAAAACTGAAAGTGTGTAAGAATTTTCACTTACAGAAAAGAAGACACAAGAAAATTAAATAAAAAGCTGAATCCTATTACTTTGTCAGTCGACTTTAATGAAACTTGGATAAAAGATGATTTGTCGACCTTAGTCGAGATCATCAACCCAATGCTAACGATACTTTCTTAAGCTGCATACAGTTTTGAATTCAGAGTTACTTTCTCCTATACCGGTTGCCACACAAGGCTATAGAACACTGTCTGTCCTGTTATTCACCCGTAGCTGGGGGAGAAGTAGTGTCATATCTTTCGATAGGGTATTAGCATGTAAGTGGATCTAACTGGAATCTGAACTCAGATTCTCCGATACCTCAATCCGAGCCGCTATCCATTACTCTCTCTCTATATATATATATATATATATATAATTTTGTTATTTTTGTTCAATTACAAGAATAACGAATCCACAAAATACAAACATTGTCAGTTCTTTTTTATCAAGCTTGCTTGGATACAAAAGACAGATATATATATATATATATGTGTGTGTGTGTGTGTGAGAGAGAGAGAAAATGGTTTGTGTAGAAGGAAATATTTATATATAGATAGAGAGAGATTCACTAACCGGAGCTTTGCAGAGGCATTAGTATGAAAGTATGAACATCGCGTGAGGATTGAACACACAACTCAGCAGTAATTGCGATAATCTGGCTAACCATTACGCCACGTCAGAGTGCTCGGCGAGTATGCATCTACAGATAAATATATATAGATATACATACATATATGTGTATGAGAGAGAGAAAAATGGCAGGGGAGGGTTAGAGTGAAGAAGCAATCGGGGACGAAAGTAAAAAAAAAATGATGGCGGTTTGGTGATAGCGATCGTTGCAAACGTTTGCACCAGCAGAAATAGTGAGTGAGTCACAGAGTTTGACATCGCCGCACCACAAACCCCTCTGCCATCTCCCATTCACTTCCGTTTTCTGATATCCACACCGGAAGTTGATTCCTGTCTGCTACCACACACGCATTTTATTCCTCCAGCTGCAAGACATTTCAATTTGTGAAACAAAAAAAAAATGAATAAATAAAATAAGATAAAAAATAAAGTACACACACACACACACACACACACACACACATATATATATATATATGTATGTATAAGCATATATATATATATATATATATATATATATATATATGAGATAATGATGCATATATTTATATATCAAGAACAGTATTGGTGAAATTCTGTAACAAAGTTGAAAAATAGAAACCTCAACAAATGTAAATAAAAGATTATATGAACACAAAAGAGACATTTTACAAAATAATACGTCAAATACATTGGTTGCCCATCGTAACGAGACTGACCACAATTTTCTCATAAAAAATTCTACTCTGATCAAAGGAGAAAAAATTAAACTACGACGTAAAGTGTAACTTAATCGCAATGTCATCTACAGTAAATTTGCGGCCTGACTCTTACAGCATTTCATTATTCCTGGCAGATCTTCTAATATGACAATACCTACTTACAAAAGTGACGGAAAGAAAAAGAAAAAGGCTCTCAATTAATTCGGCTAGATAAAAAAAAAAAATTCTAAAATTCCCAGCACCCCTCAGTCGTGCGCATGTGCAGTCCTACCAACAAAACAAATTTAGTCTACTGAAGTCCTGAAGGACGAAACGTATCACAAGTAAACTTTTTCCACTTTGTTGTTTTTACTTTGTCATGCAATTTCACCATATAATATATATATATATATATATATATATATATATATATATATATATATATATATATAAAAATACTCATGTATGATCAACTTGACAATGGTCATCGAAACATGGGTCGGCCTTTGCTTAGGTACAGGGACAAGCTGAAAAGTAACCTCTTAGCTGCGAATATAAATCACACTACCTTTGAGAACATCGTAATTGATCGTAATGAATGGAAGACTACATGCTACAATGGCATCAAGAACAAGGCAGCATCAAACATTATCAAGATTCGTCAAACTAGGGAAAGGAATAAAATATCTGCTGCTGTTCCAGCCATATACTCCAAGAATCCACACTCTTGCACAATCTGTGGACTTCTTTGCAAATCACTAGCAGGACTGAAATATCACTTGTGACTCACACACAAAGTTAAATAAACAAAGATGTCGGACCTCATAGGTCGAAACCGACAGGAGAGTCCATCATATATATATATATATATATATATATATATATATATATATATATATATATATATATATATATAGTAAAGGTTCACACGAGGCAGAGGGTTACAGTAAAAAGCAATTTATGCGGATAGGATAAGAAAATCGGTTAAAAAACGGTTAATTCTTGACTAGATTGTAGTGATCAGGGACAAATTCTCTTAGGAGACAGTTCCACAGAGCAGATTTTCACAGGAAGAAACTGTTCAATTAGCACTTACTTTTAACAAATTGAATATATATTTCCAACAAGGTTGATTAAAAAGAACTGGTTCTTAATAATGGCTATGACAGGCGAAAGTACTTGAACAAAAATAACAAAATATGAAGTTAGGACAGTAAAACCACAACACCGTGCACAATACCCAACACCTTATCCGATAATTGGAAAAATTTAATTAAAAATTAAACAGACCTTGTCGTTTTTTTTTGTTTTAATGAATACTTACTGCTTAAATATAGCTTGCACACCCACACACATACACACATATATGTATATATATATATATATATTTTATTATGCAGCGTTACATTAGAACATGCACATACCCACTACAAAACTGTACATCTTGTTTCAACGTTAAAAAATTTTCTAACGTTTCATCAGGTGGGAAATCACGATGCTATAAACGATGAAACGTTAGAATTTTTTTAACGTTGAAACAAGATGTACAGTTTTGTAGTGGGTACATGCATGTTCTAATGTTACACTGCATAATAAATAAATATTTATTGCTCTGCTTTTGTATTGAGCCCTGTTTTAAATTAATGTTTGTACACTGAAATCTCGTCATTCTTTCACATTTCAGTTATATATATATATATATATATATATATATATAAGATTGCGTAATTGGGCAGCAATCCCTCTTTTATACAAGGTTCATTAACGACGACTGACAAGTTATATATATATATATAGACAGACTATATCACAGCTCCTCCGTGGGGCTAGAAGCCACACACACACACATCTCTCTCTCTCTCTCTCTCTCTCTGTATATATATATATATATATATATATATATATATATATATATATCAGTGGTTTTCAACCTTTTTTTGCTGGAGCGGAACCACAAGGAAACATCCCAGTGGCTCAAAGGAACCCCTGCAATAAATTAATTGTCTTATGCAAAAAAGCTTTCAATTATTAAAATAAAATAAAAATACTCATCTTCAGATTTATTTACAAAAAATACAAAGATAAACTGTAAAAAAATATTGTATACGTACAAATGCAATTTTAATCTTGCTTCTACGGTGGTTTTTACACATGTATTAAAAAAACAGTTTAAATGGATTACATTTATTTTCATTAAAAATTAAATGAGAAACTGGAACCTGATGTTTCTTACAAAATCTTTAATATTGAGTCATGTTTTTGACAGACACACAAGTTCATCTTCCACAGACAACAGTTGTGATCGCTTCTTGCGCTTGATGGTTGTCAGAGCTGAAAATCAAATTCACGCAAGTATGATGTTGAAAATTGCATAAGAAAGCGCAGTGCTTTCTGGGTAATTGAAGGATATTTCTTTTAACCAGCAACCAGAATGCATCCAGGCTAAGCTCAGAAGGCTTCAATTTTAATGTTCTGTCACTTGAAACACTGGCAAGTTCATCTTCTGTTAATGTAAACTGTTCTTCAGATGGCTCAAAATTCCACAAAATGAGCTTCTAACCCAGTCATACTAGTCGACAGATATCGATGCAAAATATTTATCAAGATTTATTAACAAAGTGCCCAAGTCCACTTTGATCTTTCCTCTTAATAAAAATATAAACATTTTGATGGAAAAAGTTTGTTTTTATTAAGTTTGGGACCTTTTTTTATTCATACTATGCTGTTTAGTGGAGTTATCTAAACACATATATCTGCAGAGGCGAATTAAAAATTACTGTCAATCATAGTACTTGTGTAACTTCTTGCGGAACCCCTGGTCTTTACTGGCGGAACGCTAGGGTTCCATGGAACCCTGGTTGAAAACCACTGATATATATATATATATATATATATATATATATATTTTTATTAAGACAGAAAAACAGAAGGAGTTAGAATCCACAGTTCTTAGCATTTAATTTTTTTTTAAATTGCTCACTACAACGTAGAACAAAATATTGAAATATTTTTTTATTATAATAGATATAAAAAAAATAGATATAAAATCATTTTACATCGCTACGCAAAAACTTTCATGTTAAGGAACTATAATCGTTCCTCTTCGGGCGATGGTAGATAACATATAATAAAAATGATTTATTTGGGTAATTTGCTGAAAAATAATAAAAGGGATTTACTGAATCTTAGAAAAACATGGGCATTTTTAAGGAGCGAGAACAATAGAAGAGTAATCAGAAATGGAGTAGGTAACGACTGGCATTGAATTTAAATTTTTGAACATCCCAGTTGACTGGAAAGCATGCAGCCGGAAGAGATTTCCACAGGTGAGAAAAGGGATAGAAGAAACCTTTAACATAGAACTTGCGGTTACATCTAGCCAATTCGACTGTAAAATGATAAGACATTGTTGCCAATCTAGCACTGCGCTTATATTCATAAAGTCTTGGTACCATAGCGAAAACCTCACCCGAACAGCAATACCATAGCACAGAGCTCACCCGAACAATAATTAATAGCGGTATGTCAATGTTTTATTTATAAAATACAGTCTTGGCCTTGTTGCGGGAGAATAACCAGCCCTGGTTTACTACTAAGTGAACAAGCGAGGAAGGATCAATAAACCACTTTAAGAATTTGGAAATTAGGAAGAGTATAGTCAAAATGAAAGAATTCATGTTTTTCGTGGTAAGAAACAATTTATATCGGAATATTAAGGTTAGTGAATGTGGAAAACTTCTGTTGGAAGTTTGTAAAATAGATCAAGAGAAAATTGTTCGTAATTGAAAGTCCTTACTTAAAAAAAAAAAAAAATTTAAGAGTGTGCATTTTAGAAGAAAGTTAAAGAATGCTAATGTAAAAACAATGTTTTAATGCCGGGTGTTCTATCTTTAAATGAGTGACTATTGAAATAAGCACTGACGGAGAAGGAATTTATTGCTGAAAAGAAAAAATATCACTTACGGAGCTTTTTGGTCGTTTTGCATTGCATGAAAATCAGTCAGTTATGTACCATGCGTGATACACGCTTAGGTGATCATGTATCTTTCAATAGATGACTGACGAGGCAGATTTTTTTCCCGCATTAAGTTACAATTTCTTTCTGCGGTAGACCAGTTGCCATCCAAGGCTAAAGAACCCGGTCTGTCCTGATATTTACCCGTAGCTGGGGGAGAAGAAGAGGATGCATACCTTTCCTAAGGGTATTATCCTTACAGTCAGTCAGTTAGGTGATCATGTATCTTTCGATACATGACTGACGAGGCAGATATTTTCCCGTTGTAGGTTGTCATTTCTTTCTTTTCAGTTGCCATCCAATACTATAAATCCCGATCTGTCCTGTTATTTACCCTTAGCTGGAGGGAGAAGAAGATTCATACCTTTCCCAAGGGTATTAACACATAAGTGAATGTAATGGATTCGACAGGAATTCGAACTCGGCTCTCCGATTCCTCAATCCGAGCTGCTATCCATTACTCCATCGGATAAAATTCTTTTGTCGTCTCTATTGTCCCAAAAAGGTTGACGACAATAATTTTTGGTTGATGAAAGCTCATGTTCACATTGGTTCTAAATTGCTAGTTGAAATTTATTTTTTTTTAACTAGTTTAAAAGCCGCTTTATCGAATGGCATTTAAGCTAGATCCTGCGAAGGGCTTTTGATTGGGCCTTTGGCTTGTTCAGGAGTTTAAGAGTCCCTCAGTCATTCCACAATCTCAGCACTGGAAGCTCTCCTAGCTGCCGATTGATCTGGGTTTTCATTTTGTTTTAAAGCATTTCACGCCAAAGAAGGCGGGAATGCAACTAGCGCACAAGGGGTTACAGAGAGTAAGAATAAGAGTAAAGAGGGGTTGTTTAAGAAAAGGATACAGAGAAGGACGGGGATCAAGATCAAGGCATCAGAAGATGTCGATTGACATTACATTTGAATATTTGAAGATTATAGCTATCAGGGAAGCAAGTAAGAGGAAGTGAGTTCCACCGTCTGGAAGTGCGTGTGAAGAAGCTGTTTGAGTAGAAGAGGCGGTTATATTTAACTGTTTCGACAGCAAAATGGTGGGACCGAGATGCCAATCTAGTAGTACGTTGAATTCATGCAGTTGGGGTACCTGTGAAAGTAGCTCGTCAGAGCAGTTGCCATGAAAATATTTGTAGAAAAGATAGAGGGAAGTCACATCACGTCTGTGAGAAAGTGCCTGTAGTCGAGATGCCAGGTCAGGACCTATCACATTGCATATCATTTGCACATGACTTTCTTTTTCTCGTTTCAACCTTGGCTCTTTTGACTGCAATCTGATCCTCTGTTGGCGGAGATTTTTTTTTTGTCATACTGCTGTCGTATGCAATAGTCAACAATAAACTACAGATGAACTCAAAATTGATCGCTGCATTTAAGTATTACAATAATATTTCAGTTAAACTTTTAAAATTTCCGCGATAATTCTTCTGCCGCCACTTAATTTAAAGAAAATTTTATGTGTGTAGGCCCTTACTTTCCGTACAAACAATTATTTTTATTTCCTGCGTGATTTTCGCAATTAATTTCGATTATTCCCAAATTCATTTCCAAATTATCAAAATTGTTATCGTACAAAAATATCATCGCAAAAAACACGTAAAAATCACCGAAAACAATTGCAATAATGAAAACTTGGGAATCCAAAATTTCTGTAACATGAGCTATTGAAAGTTAGAGATTTTTGTCCCTTTAATTGTAAAAGTATGACACAGTGACACACTGACATTCGCATTTATTATATAGATCGATAAATTTTGTGCGGTATGAGCCTCTTTTTGGTGCCGTATATCTGGTTGTGAAACTAATGATATTTGGAGTCACGACACTTCCAAAGTAAGACCACCTTTTGAACAGCTTCCAAAAGTTTACCTACTAAATAATTTCCTCAACCGTTTTAAGCAACGGCAAGCCTAGAAGCAAATGAAAATATCACGGAAGACATAGCAACCTTTTTAAAGGCTATGTATTTAAATGTTATGAAATAAAACCATAGATTTAAAAAGAAAAATACACAAATATGAACTTAGTTTAGTTCAATGTTTCTATTCAACTATTTGTGCAGCTTGGACTCTGTGCCTCTGGTGTTTTTTCGTGATTTCTTCAATGTTTGGTCGAATGTGCGATAAGCAGACGATCATTTCTTCTTCAGTTGAGCGTGGTCTTTCTCGCATCTTATTTTTAATGTTATTTAGAGTTGAGAACCTAAATCACATAAATAAGAATTATATCACGCATGGTGATAACAATTATGAGAACGCGGTCAGTTTGGAACCAGGAAAATAGTTTATTGTGACGTTACAGTAAAGTCGGCATGTCCTTGAACCAAACGGCTGTAAGAACGTTCCGTGTTGTGTCGTTCTATTAACAAAATCCCGAAACACTTTACCACATTACTGTAAGAATCGTAACATCGGACAGAATAATGCGATGTTTCCCAACCTTCTTAAACAACGTCACACCCAGTAGCAAATGAAAATATCACGGCACACTTGGCAAAATTTTAAAGGGTATAAATTTTTAAATGTTATGAAATAAAACTATAGATTTAAAAATAAAATACACACGCAGATATGAACTTAGTTTAGTTCAATGTTTCTATTCAACTATTTTTGCAGCTTGGGCTCGATTTCTTCAATGTTTAGTCAAATGAGTGATAAGTAGACCCTCATTTCTTTTTCAGTTGAGCATAGTTTTTCTTGCTTCTTATTTTTGATGTTATTTAGGGTTGAGAAGCCTAATTCACATAAATAAGAAGTAGAAAATTGCAATATAACTGATAAAGCCTTTTTAGCTAATGTGGGATAAAAAGTTTAATACTTGTTCATTTATTCAAAAGCTAACGCTGTACCATTAATTCTCTCTCTCTCTCTCTCTCGCTCTCTCTCTCGCTCTCTCTCTCTCACACACACGCGCACATATATATATATATATATATATATATTTAAAAACAAGGAAACCATTGATTTTAATTTTAAAAGTCTCTAGGGCCCTTTCAGCCAACATCTCATCAGGAGACAATCGTTGGATTAGTGAAAAGAATATTAACGATATTGAAGAGCAAAAAAAAAAGAGGGGAAACACACTAAAATAACAAACAAGTATATATACTTGTAACGAGGAAGGATCGTGTAAATAAATTAGCGAGGACAGTTAAAATAAAATATCCCCAACAGATTCAGAGACCTTATAAATTCTTTCTGCCGGCAGTGAGAAGGTTTTCATAATCCTATACAGACCGATTCCAAAATCTTCAAATGATTATTGGAATCGGCTGTATGAATAATTTTAAACCACTCTTTTTATACAACTTGGCAAAGCTATATTCTCAACTAAATGTTGAGCAATAGCCATTCCATATTCATGAGGGGACGATAGCATATTCTATCTATCTTACCAAGTCGTATTTTGGAAGGTACGTGCTGATTAATTCTAGTTTCCAAATGCAAGGTTGTACGCCCCACATAACCAGCAGCACACTGGCAATTAAATTCATATACTAAATTACTCAATTTGATGTGAGGCAATACATCCTTGCGAAAAGACGGAAACGCAGACCTAGTTTGAAAAATGCTACGTAAAAAGCAACTGATGGGAAACAACCGGAAACCGACTTGCTAACCTGTTATTAAGCCCTGACCCCATCCCCAATCAGGGAATCTTCAAATAAACCGGACATTTAGAAGGCCCCTGGATTTTAGGGGAATGAAATTCCTTAGTCTTCTTACTAATAATATAGTCAATAAGTCAATATAGTCAATATATATATATATATGCCTTGACAATATTTCGCGGCACACTTAAGAGGCTCGCGCGGCACACTAATGTACCGCGAAGCGGCGGTTAAGAATTAGTGATTGAATGTGTCTCTTTCTGGTTCTAGCATGAAATCAGTTTTCTTTAAATTGATTGTCAAAACCAAACAGTTTCACAAAGTGCAGAAAGACCGTTTATCAAGAACTGCATACTCTCCTGCGAATGTGTGACAAGGTCACATTCATTATATGGGATATTTTGAATTGATACATAAAAGGATTTTGTCTTTGAAGACTCTTGGCATAGAAATGTTTACCTCTGGTACAATATCGAATTTCTACACAAGACATACAACCATGCGACGCATCAATCATCCAGAAAGACATAGAAAACAAACTAAGTAGATCTACCTATTTAACCCCTTCTTAACAAACAAAAGGTTAGACGACCTCAGACATTCACTTGAGGTCCATGCCCCGATGAAAAGAAACAGAATCTTCCGGACAGCCTTTTTAGTTACTTTAATTCCCCAATATATAATACGCATTTTTTTTCTAAAAAATAACAAGCAAACTTAGGGGTGCGTATTATGCACAGCTACAAAAAATCTTTAAAGAATTACCGTTTCATAGGTCGATTTCAGTTGCAAAATAACTACTCACCACAAACATACGACAATTTGACACTAAGATTAAGCGATTGCGACTCCATAAGGATGTCATATATAATGATATGTACCTAAAAATACTTAAAAACGTAAAATAAAGTAAAAATTATCATAAAACTAAATTAGAATAATATTATTCTATGTTTAAAACCATTTTTAAAAAGAGTAGGGAACGCTAGCCATAATGAAATTGGAGAGGTACAATTTATAGGGTTTGATTACTAAACAAGGGGTGCGTATTATGCATGAGTAGAGGCATTTTCCCACACTTTCAGCACAAATTTTGGGGTGCGTATTATGGATGAAGGCGTATTATACATAGGGAATTACGGTAAACGGTTTCCATTTTAAATAAAAAATAAAAAAACTGGTAGGAATTCTGATTTTTACGGACCCCTTTTCTTCTAGTTGCAATATTATTGGTCCTAACTTGGTATCACTTTCCGACCGCCGTAATGTAGCTTCCCTCTGCCTTTTCTATAAATACTTTCATGGTAATTGTTTTGATGAACTTTCATCTATATTACTTAGACTTTATGAATTTAAACACAGTACTAGATTGGTGACAAGATCTCGTCATTTTACAGTTGAAATGGTTAACTGTAACCGTAAGTTCTATGCTAACAGTTTCTTCTATCGCACTTCTCGCATGTGGAATACTCTTCCGGCTTCTTGTTTCGCCGTCAACTTTGACCTTCAAAAATATAAATAGAATATCAATCGTTATCTTCTGTCTTAATTCTTGTTCTTTTATCGTTCTCTCTCCTTAATAGTATATTTTTCTCTTATTCTCAATAAATTAACATTCAGTAACCCCCACCCCCACTTGTGTCTTACTGGCTCTATTGCCTTGCTTGGGGTGAAATGATATAAAAAGAAAGAAAAAGAAAAAAAGGTACCAGGAGGTAAAGAAATCATACTATACCTGGGTTAGGTCTGAAATCATACTATAATGTAAGGAGGACAACGTTAAGAAAATATTCATTTAGACGCTATACGATAACAGAGTCTCGGAAATTTCTAATTGCACACAAGGCGACCTTGTGGGTGATGAACCATTTTCCACTTTAAATCCCTTTCCCCTACACCCAATGTTCTAAGCATCTAGCTAATCTATCACTATTTCCATGGAAAGTATTCAGACGAACTACATTCTTTAGTTCCACCAGTTCTAAGCTTCACGTCTAAGACCCGACATACCAAACATATTGTAGCGAATTCCTTATTCCATTGGTGAGTTGTAAATTCCACTCGGGCAGATTCTCCCTATTAACAACTACTTTGTGGAAACAACTGCCAAGAGGATGCTTCTCCGATCACTACAATCTTAACTAGTTCATGTCTAGATTTAATCGTTATTTTCCCCTCATAAACTGCGCCTCTTACCGCTTATTCTGTAACCTTGAGTGTCGTAAAACTGTTGCTATTCTGTGTCTATTTCCATAGCAAATGTTCAAATGAGTTTCATTTTTTTAGTTCTACTTGTTCAAACTTTATAACTCTGACTCGCCATGTTGTGCATGTGAAATCGATTCACACACATTTCATCTGTATTCCATTCGTAAGGGGTAAGTTCCACTTAAATAGCTTTTTTCCGCAAGAACTGCAGCTCTGTAGAACAAACTCTTGTATAGATGCATCCTTAACCTTTTCACTTAAAGGGTCAGTGGCTATCCATCCAAGTTATCCTCATAATTTTACGCTCTTCTGTCTACTCTTGCATTCATATCATACACCTCATTTGTCTATCAATGGATATTTAAAAATTGGTAAAATATTATTAACCAATAAACTTGAGATTAATAGATCTTATTTTTGTTTTTGCTGGAGCCGATGTTTCGTTATAAAAGTGCTCAATTTTTAGTTCACTAGTTAGTTTTTCAGTTAACTTTTGACCAAAGGTCATTCGTTTATTATACACACAATTATACTCACAATTTCGCATATTTATTTGAATGGATTATATTACCAAAAATGCTTAGCACTATTGACACATAAAACAAACATACGGACCAAGTTATTTGTCAGCAACAGATATTAGCCTTAGTATTAAGACAGTTCACTGCGTATTCATGTTGCCGACTGCTAAAATTTATACGCATACATAAAACAACGTAAATCCGTGTCACGCACCTTCTCACATGTAGACGCTTTCTGTTTCTTCTATACTACCGCAATTGATTCAGTTGTACTTGATGCACAAAATATTTTCGGACATGCACCGACGCTGATTATTGTGCTATGATTTATCTTTACAAAGTCAGACCAAAAATGGAGTATTTCTTCTCACTCCTCAACTTCTAGCCTTGACAGAATTCCAAATCGTTCATACAATCGTGTAGGGGTATACTAATTCTCCATTCGGTAGATACCTTCTCTCAGACACAACGTCACAAGTCTATCGCTACACTGTATTTCCATGGCAAATGTTCGAATGAGCTTCATACTTTAGTTCCACTAGATCAAATCTTTACAACTCGGACTCGCCATGTTATTCCTACGAAATCGAATCACACACATTTCCTCTGTATTCCCTTCGTAAGGGGAAAATTACACTCGAACAGATTTTTCCCCAAAACGACTGTCCTTTTGAACAAATTCCCGCGTGATTGCTTCTTTGAGAACTACAATCTTAACAATTTTCAATTCAATGGTCAATGACTGTCTAACCACCTTTATAATATAAATATATAATGCAAAAATATTTTAATCACATAAAAATACATACACCCTTGTGCAAATTAATTGCAACAACCGCATTGGTTTCCTTTCTTTCACCATACGGTCAGTTTTAGACCCACTGGAGTGACAGTGTGTAATCGATTTCTATTTTTATACTTAGATTAGGTTATTTGCAGTGGTGTGCCCTAATATGAATCTGTTTTCTGGGTGTATAATGAAATTTGTTTGGCCTTGAAAAATATTGCGTCACCCGTGATTGCCGACCTGACGTAAGACGTTAAACTACATCCGCGTCCTGGGTAAGACGTTAAACTACGTCCAGCAGCAAGGCCTCTGATCAGGAGGTTTTGAGGTGCGTGGAACCACATCTTAATTGCTGGTGTTCCCAGGTCCACCCTGATCCGGGGTGGTAGCACCTGTTAGGGTCCCAGCTATGGGCAAATAATTAACTATTACCAGCAATACTTTTTGGAAAAAAAAATGTTAGCAGCAATACAATTTTGATGGAAATATATTACCAGAAACAGATTTTTGACAAAACAAAATATTACCAGCAATAAAATTTTTTGTCAGCATTAAATAACCCATTGAGATTGATATGCTGTTAAACAAAATAAACCAAACTAATCTAATCCAAAGAATACATACTCGATTCATACGAGTCTATCCGAAAATGTTGTCGGCATTAAATAACCCATTGAGGTTGATATGCCGTAAAACAAAATAAACCAAACCAAACTAAACCCGTGATTGAATCAGATTTTTATCTCGTCCAGTTGATTAGTTGTCCTACGGCCATTGTATTAAAAATACGATTTATGAAACATCACTTTAACATTTTTGAAAATTTTCCATAGAAGGCAAAAACGAAAGAAAATTTTCAAAAATGTTAAAAAAAGAAGTGATTTTCATATATCGTATTTTTTTAATAAAATAGTTTATTACCACCATTGTTAACCGCCTGTCCTCGAAACAAATATGCATTTTTATCGCGGTACTTTGCATGTTCCACTGTAACATTTATAATATATATATATATATATATATATATATATATATATATATATATATATATATATGTTGCGTGTGCGCGCGCGTGTGTGTGTGTGTGTGTGTGTGTGTGTGTAACGAGATCAGAGGTAGAAGGCTAGGGAGCGACATGTTGATCCTAGCGCTGCACACAGATACTCTAAACCCAGACAAAACAATTTTTCGCCGTAATTTATATACACATCGAGTAGGTAGAAACTATTGCTTATTGATTTCCGACATATTTACCCACTTACCGATTTCAGACATATTTGCCCACATATTTCAGTACAATGGCTTTTTACCAATGTAATTAATTTTGTTTTAGATTGATGGAAAGGTTTCCAGCATCATCTGCTAAACAATTTTTAAAAGTTTACTCAGATTTTAATTCCTTTTGTTGGCATAGTCTTTAAGGACTGATTGTAGAAAAGTTAGAATTTTATTTTGGTGGAAATCATGTACCCGTGATACTGTATAAATTTTCCTTTCTAACAGCGACGAATTCTTGAAGGATAATCAAAGAATCCTAAGGTAACTTCAGTATTCGTGCAATCATGTGTCGAAAATAGTTTCTGAAGTTAGAAAAAAGACGTGACTGTGAGCTCATGGAATTCACATTTTTTAATCATTTCACCTGAAGTAGGACAATAAAGCCACTAAGACGCAGTGGTTCTTGAGTGAGAGAGAATATGACAAAAAGAAAACATTTATAAGGAGAGAGAAAAATAAAAGAACAGAAATTAATACAGAAGACAACCATTCGCATAAATTTTTGAAGATCAAAAACAAAAAGCCTGAAGAGAGTTCCACAAGCGAGAAGTGCGAGAGAAGAAACTATTAGCATAGAACTTACGGTTATATGCCGCCATTTCAACACTAAAATGATGTGATTTTGCCTCGTTTAAATTCATAAAGTCTAAGTACACTTATTTTGTTTCGTTTTTTACGCCTTACTACCCCATTGTGTATTATTTAAAATCGAAACATATCTTGGATTGTAAGCATATTTTTTTTGTGAGTGAATATTGCATTAACAGTTTCTTTGGAGATAGCAATGATTCTTCAATATTCAAGTCCTACTATTTAACTCTTTAGCTGGGGTGGGGGAGAAGAGATGGATTCATCGCTTTTCCAATGGTATTTGCACTTAAGAGAATGGAACGAGCTCGACTGGAATTCGAACTCGGATCTCCGAGTTTTCATTCTCATCCACTAACCATTATATCACCAACACAGTCAGAATTAATGAGAAAAGAATATACTAGAAGTCTAATAAACATTGAAAACTGGTGAATTAAATCGATTGTGAATGAAGATGCAAATGTATGTAAATTTACAGATAAATTCAAAATGAAGAGACCAACTGCGGCAATGTTTACCCTTCGTGCCCACAAGAATCAGTGTGTGAAAAGAACGGTTATTCCCTTGACACCGCTATTATTTTAACTACCTTCCCTCCTCGGCAATGCTTATTTTAAAAAGCGGTGATTAGAATTTTGAAAAAACTTAACATGTGAAAGTGAATTTATATATTTTCTTCGTTTTTGAAAATTGACAATAAAAATAATAAACACTTTATTCATTTATTTATTAGATTATTTATTTACAGGAATAATTTTATATTTACAACATTCTAAAAACTACTACAATTATATTAAAACTTGTTGTGCTAGTATATGTACCATAGACCTCATTCAAAGTGTATGATATATACAACATAAATATATGAAAAGTTGAAACAAAACACAAAAACACTATTTACATTATTCGAACTATTGTCTTTATCATTGTTGCCAGATTTATCACAAAGTTTCGACCGTTGTACGCTCCGGCCTTCTTCAGCTGGTTGGAATGTCGAACTGGACCCTTTATTTCGCTCGCTGGGGAAGACTTCTAGTTCTACGTGTCATTTAACAGTTATTTCCTGTTAATTCCCCTCTCCAAGTTCTCCACCGCCTTAATCAGGTATTGAACTCACACTCTTTGGTTCCTGTCACTGGATCTAACTAACGCCTAGTGTACATAATACCTCATCTCATAAATATAGACAGATACGGAAACACAAAAGACTTCGTAAAAAAACATATATATATATATATATATATATATATATATATATATATATATATATATATATATATATATATATATATATATATATATATATATATATATATATATATATATATATATATATATATATATATATATATATATATATATATATATATATAATATAAAAAATAAAAGAAAGAACAGTAAGATATATAATCCGGTGTTCTTATTGATATTTTATTTTACAAAATAGTGCTAGTGCTATAGTTAAAAAAAAAAAGTATTATGATCTGAACACCCCCGTAAATCTTTAAATTTATAAATGGAAAAAAAAAAAAAAATGCCGTAAGAATTTTTTTACCGTTAACAATAATTTAAAAAAAAATCCAGATGACATCCATTCAATGGATGTCAAATTTCATTGAAAAATACATCCCTACCCCTTACCAAATTGTAGCTAATAACTGATACAATGATACTGTCATAAGGAAAACCTAGACATCCCTTGTTCAATTTAAGTAGAATATTCTGTAACCATGGAAACGTGATTTTAGCTGTGTCTTTAAAACCCAGTAATTTTTTAAAAGTTACTCCAAAATTCGCTTGAGGATGAAATGGAACTAATGCTTTTAATTTAATTGCAAAATTAAATTCAGGGCTTTTAGCTTCTATTTTTGAAACATGGTTAGAAATGTGTAGCGGAAAAAACCATATTTTAAATCAATTAATTTATAATATATATATATATATATATATATATATATATATATACATACACACTTCTAAACATGTAGGATTTTAATTTTTAGCTTAAAATTAAGTATGTGCGGGACTAAAGTTTACATTTTATTAATAATGTTCAGTGGTTAAATAAACAAAAACAGAAATTTTCAAATATTTCTTTTCTTTATATTTCTTAAGAGATACAGGATGCGAAGCTGAAATACCTCCCTCGCATACAACGCACATTGTTATTTAGATGGAAACACTATTGCCACTAATGTCTTAATTATACGTCGGAGGTATTTCTGTGATCGATGTATGGATGGTATTTCTACCGCAGTCTGTATTTCTCGACCGTAGTATTTTTCAACGCGCCCCCGACGCTACCGAATCTGACAAAAAAGTCGAGGTTTAAAATGGTTTTACCGGCAATAACCTGGAAAAACTACCCAAACCCGCTCGGCACTTCCCCTCTTTTGAGACGCTTTAGGCGCCCGGCAATAGACCCAGCCTCCTTCCGAAGGTGAGGTATTGCCTCCGGGGAAGAACTCCTGGGGCTTGAGCTTAATATTTTTAAAACTTACCCGGCATGTGCCAGAGAATTATGTATCGACATGATTAGAGATTTTTTTTTCTTGTTCTTACGTACCTAAGGGTAGAATGCGATGATTGTGTTCAGTCGTTTGAGCACTAGCGTTTTGGCACGGCTGTTTGATGTGCCAGCTGATTTGGCGCCAAATTTTCTGGCACTAGACTTTTGGACGTTATGAAAAAAAAAGTTAGAATTTCAATGTTAGAACTTTAAAAAGATTTAAAACTGTAACGTTATTGAAAAAATAAAAACATTAAACCTGTTAATCAATAAGATCCTGTATCTCTTAAGAAACATAAAGAAAAGAAATATTTGAAATTTCTGTTTTTGTTTATTTAACCATTGAACATTATTAATAGAATGTAAACTTTAGTTCCGCTCACACTTAATTTTAAGCCAAAAATTAAAATCGTACATGTTTAGAAAAATATATATATATATAACGTCATCCACAGACAGACTGTTTCGCAGCTCATCAGTGTGGCTAGACATCCGGTTGCCTCTAGCCAGGATCGAAACCCGACTGAATTGGTGTCAGTCGGAGATTCTAACCATTAAGCCGTCGGCGCCCGGTAGGGGTGAAAGTGAATTTTTTAGCGTATTTGTTTTTACAAACACGCCCAGTGACCGACAGTGACTCAATTCGCATCTGCGAAGAGTCTTGCTATATAGCTATAATAGTCACTGTTTACCAACCCACACCTCGTCCCCAGAGAGCTCAACTGAAATTGATATATATATATATATATATTAGGATATTGCACCGAAAATATGTCAAAATCGTTGCTCAATTGTTGTCGTGTTTCGATGCGTATCAATGAAATATATATATATATATATATATATATATATATATATATATATATATATTTTCATTTAATACCACAGACAAGATGCTTTTATTCAGTTTTTTATACAATTTCTCATGCGATCTTTTTTTTCAGATTTTTCTTTTCATCTACTTTATATTTTTTTACAATGATTTCTCCTCTGTACAAGGACCAAGAGCCACTCGAAGTAGAGAGTTACAGAGAAAGAGGCACTACCCCAAGCAGGGTGATAATGCTACCATGATGTAAGGGGCCAACGGAAGTGAAAAAGAGCACAAAAAGACTTGAGAGAAAAGTGGAACGCCAATCCTAAACAAGAAACCTCTACTCCTGTCGAAAAGATCGGGAAAGAGTGTGAACCGGACGACAGACGGACATATCTACTTCGACTAAAGGAATAACAGAAATAAATAAAAAGTTCAGAATTTTAGGCGGAAACGATAGGAGTATAGAGATTACTCACAAAGGAGATTATGTCGATAAATATATATTTGGTGTTTAAAATAAATAAATACTTCTTAAATCTTTATTAACCTATGCCCTTGTTGATATAATTATCCACACACACACACACGCACATACACACACACACACACACACATATATATGTGTGTGTGTGTGTGTGTGTGTGTGTGTGTGTGTGTGTGTGTGTGTGTGTGTGTGTGTGTGTGATAAATACAAATATAAAATTTGTCACCTAGCTGATTCAGTACCTCTACTCCTCTGTTTCATAGACTAACTTTTGTATAATTGTTCGGTCCACTCGTCAGGAGATATCAACAAGTGTCTTTCAATTTTTTAATTTCGTTATTTTTATATTAAGTTAAAAAAAAATAATTTTTACACATTTTATTGGGGTTAGGTTGATTTTTCTTTTTGTGTGCGTGTGTGTGTGTCTCTGTCCGTGTTTGTGTACACGTGCAGTGTGTATGCACATATGTGTAGGATGTCGTGCTTATATATATATATATATATATATATATATATATATATATATATATATATATATTTGTCTATTTAGGCAGCAAATTCTCTTTTAGGCATGTCTGATTGAATAAATTACAGACATTATATCTATTATATCTGCTAATTTTTAACAAAATCCGTTCATACTCACGAATAACCTTCCGTGTATTGATGTTAAAGGATGAGAGAAATGTACTGTAGCTGTTTAAATTTCTTTTATTTTCATTTCCCAAGTACTTTCAATCTCTTTCCAAGTTCATCTTCAGTGGTGCAAGTAATACAAAACTATATGTTGTTCATTAATATATAAAGTATTTATAAGTGCGTTGTTATCCATTACCGTAATTTTTTCATTCTGCTTTTGAATGCAAAACGGTTAACAATGTCCTGAGTGTTCATTAGAATCCCTCATGGATTTTTCTCTATCATAATGTCATGGTTTCGCGCGCATTAAAGCGTGTAAAAACAGTTCCTTTACAGGCATTTCAGAAAGTTACTCCAGTATTCATAGTTGATTCTGTTCAGTGCCGGCATTAATTTTTAATATAAGTTGCTTCTAGGATCTGTAATCTAATTTTGTTGTTTTATGGTGTAAGATAGTTGTGTTGTTGATTAGTAATTTTTTATATTGTGAATGTGGCCAGAAATGTCGTTGTAGATGTCTCGCAATAGACGAATGGTCAGACATGTCGAGTGTAAGTCTTCTTGTTAGTGTATTTGTCGTATACTCAGCATATGATTTTTTTTTTTGTCGGAGATACATTCTCCCTAGGGACATTTAAATTGGTATATAATGTTGGTTTTACGTAATACATCGGTTAGTGGGGGGGTGGAGAGTTATATTGTGTTTTTTATAATATATAATTTTATTTTTTTTATTAGAGTCCATAGAAGATATGTTAGTATAAATAAGATTCTTTATGATTTTTTTATCCCGTTTGTAGTTAGCATGAATCTGGATACAGTATAGTAATTTGATATATTTAGTATTTGACTTGTGTTGAGGGTTTTTATATATCGTCTTATTTTTTCATCTACAATTTGTTTTGGGAAGTCATTATTAATGAGAGTCTGCCTAATATTTTTTTAGTTCGTTGTAGAATTTTTTTTTTTTTTTTTGTGGAGGAATTAATTTGTGCTCGGTTAATTAAATTCTGCATAAATGCTATTTTGTAGTAATCTTGACATTCATATATATATATATATATATATATATATATATATATATATATGATCGAAATAAAAATGTAAATCTTAATATTACTAGACATATTAAAAATATTTTTTTAATATGTCTAGTCATATTAAGTTTTACACTTTTATTTCTATCATTAAATCTTGTACCTACAAAAATATCTTTAAATATATATATATATTATTATTATTGTTATTATTATTATTAATCATTTCACCTCAAGCAAAGCGATAATGCCAGTAGGCTACTAGCAAGGGGCTACTGGAAGTGAAAGAGAATGAAAAGATTTTAGAATGAATCGGAAACTCGATCCTAAATAGGAAACCAGTCATAAATTTAAATACAGTGTCAATCGTTATCTTTTGTTGCCTTAATTCCTGATCTTTTATTGTTTTCTCTCCTTAATAATGTTTTCTTTTCCTCATATTATTTTGTTATATAGCGTACCTATGAACACTGATGGGTATGTCCCAATGTTGGAGAAAGTATGGTCCTCGACAAGACCCGCTTCACCCGCTCAAAGCTATTTTTCACCATTGATCTTAGAAAACGGTTGTGTACAGCTGACGGAGATTTCTGAACGTGTTTGACGGCATTCATGTATAAGTCTTAATATGATGAAACTATTTCAGGTTTTGGTTCATTTCAGTCTTGTTTGGAAATGACTGCAAAACACTTTCCCCTCAAAAGCACACTAATGCATGCTGGGATTTTTCCTAGCCAGTAAAATAGACCGGTTCTCGGTTTGACCTGACGCAGTCCCGATGTGTCTACGAACGTTTGTCCGAACTTGCTTTTGTGTGTCGATGGTAATTCTGAGTTTGTGAAATTTTGAGAGCAGTTAACGATTACAGTTAACTCTGCTTGTCGACTCTCAGCCTCCAGTCGGAGAGGAACCCGGACCAGGCTATGCCAAATGCCAGAGTCTCGTCTGGAGAGGTAGACAGTTACCCGACCCCGTGTATATGGGGACTACAGGAACCTTTTGCCGTAGCCTACAGGCTCAAAACGCCCCACGTATAAAAAAAAACGGCTTTGTGCCACATCCCGCCTTATGAAGAGGCCTTAGGAAAATGCCGAACTTTTTGCCATTATTGCTTTGCTTTATTACTGTTACATTGCCTTGCATATATTTTCTGCTTGTTTTATATTATTTTTTGCCCCGTTCTTTTTCTTGCCATTGCTTATTGCAAACTTTGTCAATTCTCTTTATTGGACAGATCTGTTATTTATTTTGCATTTGACTATGGCTACACACGCCACAATTTTGACTTTGTAGAAGTTTGCGTTTGTTGGGAGAAATTACTTCTAGCGCAGATTATTCTATGTTCTTTATTGTCCATACTAAATTTCTTATAAGTGAGTTATACACCAAGGTATTTGAAGTATTTACTAATTTAATATCTGGAATTTTTATGATGGATTCACCGGAAGTGCCATCACTGCTTTCAATGCCAGATCATTGCTTCTGCTTTGGAAAATGTTTTCATCCTATTTCATGGAAGAACCCAAAACGTAAAATCAAATTACTTTTATTTTTTCTTTACGGCAGCGAATGTTGGACGATTTCCTCAAAGATGAAGAAGAGACTCGAGGCAAAGGAGATGTGGTTCTACAGAAGGATGCTAAGGATATCATGGAGCAAGCATGTGAGCAACGATTAGGGCTTAGAGAGGTTACAAAAAAAGAGGCAGCTAAAGTTTCTGGGACACATAATGGGGAAGGAGGGCCTGGAGAATCTGATACTCACGGGTCAAATAAAGGGAAAGAGAGACAAGGGAAAGCAGCGTGTGACATACCTGACGAGCTTGAGAAGGTGGATGACAGAACATGGTCTGGGGGTGGGAGGAGGAAGCAGAGTGAAGTGACTTGTTGAGAGTTGCAAGGGATAGAAGGAGGTGGAGAGCCATGATCGCCTACGTTCTGAAAGGACATGGCACATAAAAAGAAAGAAATATGTAAAAGAGAAGGGTAACCGAATTGAAACTTGGTAGACGCTCTACCAGTACAAGTAATGGGAATGTAGATAGATCTGCCAAGGGAACAAACCTGCTGGTGTGCTCGACAGATTGATATGGTTTGAAAAAATACGCAAGAAATGGAAAGCATTGAGAAGGCCAGCAAAGAAGCAATCAAATAATCCCCCACTCTCTCCCTCTCCCCCTCTCTCTCTCTCTCTCTCTCTGTGCAATTTTCAACATACTTCCGGTCGGTAACGATAGTCCTGTTCACATGACGTCCACATCCGGTGTCCTCGCCTATTATCACGTGATTACTGGCCACGTTGACGTAGCCGAGAGGGATTTCAACTGTACAAAGCTTCTTTACATCTTTTCACCGGCTTCTGCTAGTGACAGACTCGCACCGACCATTATGGGCTTCAAGAAAGCGTCACTGCGGAAAATTCGATTCGCCGATGCTGGTCACTTCGGGGATGGGAACAACTTGTGAGCAATCACTGAAAGAATTCCACCGTATATTGGATTATTTCTTTGTCGTTTTAGCAGATGGTTTATGTAATTTTAAACTTGATATATAGTGTAGCTTTTCTATGAAGGACTAGAAAGAGAGTTTCCGCTCTTAAAGATAATATTAAACTTAGACTGATACCTATAAGGACATCTTGCCAATACGTATCAATTCAGTCTTGCAAACCAAAAAAATATAGCTATCCAAGGTACTTGTCCTTTTATGAAAAAATCTATCTCTCAGGATTCTATTTGGACTGTTAGAAAAACTTGATTTATTTAGGAAAGATATTGGAGAATATCCAGAATATTGGGAACAAATAGCCTGTATTCGGAAAGAAAATGAATTCAGAACGTACATATAAATAGAAAGGGCGTAAGACAACTGTATATCTTCTCACCGGAATTATTTAACATATACAGCGAGGCGATACAAAGAATAATAGAAATCCTACCAGGATTTCTTATTTACAAACACAATCACAACAACGCAGATGAAACCGTACTAATGGCGGACCTCAAAGAAAACTGAAGAAATTCCTAGACAAGATAGTCAAAGACAACGAAATGAATAGACTAAGAAGGCCGATTGCATGGTTCTTACGTGAATTAAAAATGAGATATTTTATTAACACAAAACAAAATAATAATCTTAGACCTGAAGCAGGAATTTATGAAAACGTAAATAAATAACTGGTAAACTGTGAAAACGATTACAAATATTTGAAGCTATAAAAGCTCAATCCATAAAAGCTTAATCAATATCGGACACAATGCCATCATATTGCAACAAATGTTAGACAGATACTCGGAGACCATAAAAAGATATTATACAATATATAATGCAAAAATAAAAATTACAACGATTTCAGGCAGTAATAATAAAACTAGGAACCTCACAAAAACTAGGGAGCTGCGAAAGAAAACGGTGCCTCAGATTAGGGTTAGGGTTTTTTAAACATGAAAAATCTTTCTTGACGTTTTTATTTTACTTTTAATTTCAAATTAATAGATTAAATTTAATATTTCTATTGTGAGACCGGAAACTACCTACACAATAGACTCTTCCAGGCCTATATTAAGTTGGCGACATAGCACTCTAGAGAGTGACAGAGAGTGACAAAGAGAGACACAGAGAGCCGCGTACGACTACCAGTATTGGACACTAACATATAGTAAGCTCCGCTTACACTATCTCTGTAACCTGTTGTTAATATATCTTTCTTACATCTAATCCGTGTTCCGTGTTTTCCTTCTGTGGTCCCAACTTTGGCACCCACATCAATTTCCAATAAGCAAAATACTTTGTTGTATTTCAAAAACTAATTTAAAACTAATTTAAATTGACTGAAAGGGGCGTTTTTTTTTTTTCTAAAATAGCTGAATAGCGCCCTTTTTTTAGTTGTCTTTCATTACAATATAATTCTCTGTATTAAAAAATCTTCAAAAAACAAAATATACTTTTCTAAAACTTTATTTGAGGAATATTAGTTGATTTAAGGTATAATTAATATAATTTGAAATAAATATTATTTACTTTGAGTTTAAAATAACGTAGAAATGCATTTTTAAACCAAATAGTAGTTGTGGTATTAACCGACAGAAGCCATGTTTATCTGTTTGATAATTGATAACAATATGATGACAGATTCATTGTTGTTCTACTGAGACTTTATCTGTAAAATATAATTATAGAAAAAAACGACGCGAGCGCCTTTTTTACATAATTTTTAAGTACTCAGTAATCTTTAAAATTTTGGAAAATATTATTCGTACTCTAATTTTAGTAATATTGACTTTAAATTTACTAACGTTATCGCGCTTATTTTCAGATAATGTCGTGTATGATCGCCCATACTTTCAAAAATGGGCACATTTATATACATAAAAAATCCAGAATTCTTTTAAAAATCTTGGTGTTTGAGGTTTCTTAAAAAGTTTAAAATGAATAAAATTTTCTAATTGAATTTTCTAAAAAAATGAAAACAATTCAAGTAAAAATTCATTATTCACCGAAATGTTTCTTTTTTTTTCTGAAGACAGTAGTGTCTTTCATAAATCTCATTTATAAAAGCAGTTACAAGCTTTACTAATTAATTGATATTATAGTTTTATTGCATCTTTTATTTTACGATTCAGAGCATATTTTCGGTAAATGGTGTTGCTGTTTGACAAAAACAAATTGGTAATTTAAATTCTCCAAGGATTACTGCTTTTAACTAATATAAATATAAAGAGGCTGAAATTTTAATTTCTCGAAATTTCATCAAATTGAGTAGGTTAGGGTAACAGATGTGAAAAAAATATTCTTATCAAGATTTTCTAAAAAAATTAAATAAATAATTTCATTAATTTATGAATAAGTCCTGAAAGTTTCATTAAAATCAACAATTATTTGATTTTTGCAAGAATTTCCAAATAAATCTGTTTTTACTAAAAAAAAAAAAAAACGCGCTAATATTCCCATAGTAATCTTCGGTCTAGCCGCTAACGCAAAAAAAAAAAAAGTTGTTTTTTTTTTTAACCAAAATATCGAACGTGCTCGAAACGATTAAAAAAATTAATAAAATAATCAAAAAATACTTTGGTCATTCCTCTTAATAATAACATAAACATTTTGACAATAAAACTTTATTTTCATCAAGTTTGGGGTATTTTTTTCATCGTGGTATGCTCTTTTTTAACAACCCTCTTTAATCGCCCTCTTAAAAGGCGATTAAATAAAATATGTTTCAATAGCGGAAATAATGTATTGAATATCTTTAATGATTAATACACATTCCCACCCTACAAAATACTGAAAACGGCATACTGAAATACAATAGAATCCATCATACCCGTAATCCCTCATACCCGTAATCCTTCATATCCGGAATCCCTCATATCCGGAGTGCCTCATATCCAGAATACCGCATATCCGGACATGATATTGATGTATATACTTGAACTATTATAGTGATATGTAACTGATTGGAAATATTCTGTTTTTCAGGAAATTTCCTTTGGATAATTGCTTATGCTTATTTCACCCTAATGGCTTGTATCGATGCAAAAGATGATGGGAATAATAGGAAAAGGACAACTTTGGAGTTATCACAAAAAGTGGAAATTTAAGACAGACTAGACACTGGTGAATGTTCATTGTAACTAATGACTGAGTTAAACATAGGAAAGTCAACATTGTATGATATAAAATCTTCCAAAGAAACTATTCTCCAGCGTTCACACTGTCACAATGAACAAGGAACTAAAAAAAAACATGAGTGTGACAAAACCTGAACTGAAATTGAAAAAGCTATTGAAAAGGCTGTCAGTTTTATGGAAAGAAAACGCGCATTCAGCTGTGACGATTGCAATAACGCACGTAGTTAAGAAGTATCTTTCGTTTAAAAAATTTCAAGAACAAAAGCAAAACGAAATGCGGAAAAGTTGAGAATGACATTAGAAGAGAAAGAATCATGCAAAAAATCCTCGTTAGAAATCGTTGTTTTGCATACGTGGCATAATTAATTTAAGGAATTTTTATTTATTTCTTTTTCCTTAAAATCAATTCCGTTATATTTCACTCACCATTAATTAGCTTATTTTGTTTAGAATAAAACACTGAAAATAAATATTAAACCTGATTTCAGTTCTTTTATATTAATCTAAATATAAACCCTCATATCCGGACTTTGTAACCAATTCCTCATCCTTCTTAGTCCGGTTGTCAGGGATTCTACTGTATCAGAATAATCCTTTCTTTCTTTTTTTTTTTACCGAGAACAAACCTCCTTCAGACGGACAGAAAACGAGCAAGTATATAAAAAGACATAAAGGGATGTAAACACAAGGAGACGAGCTTGGTAAAGTTTATACCATGTTAAAGTGACCAATCGTCTTTTCTTGCTATGTATTCCAGATAATCTCAAAGGAGTTGTGTAAAGGCCGCCTCTTTATCATAAGGTGATAATCTTCGCTCAAATAATTATAATAAATATTATTTAAGATAATAGTGCATTTAAATGCACTATTATCTTAAATTATTAGTTAAAATATTGAATAAATATTGACTAAATATTAAAATATTGATAAAAACAATATTGTTTAAAAACAATATTTTTAAGACATTGTTTCAAATAATTAATAACTTATACTATAAACGCTATAGTGTATATAGATTAATAACTTCTTTGAGTTATTTCAACTGTAAAATGACGAGACCTAGCAGCCAATCTAGTACTGCGCTTAAATTCATAAAGTGTAGGTACCATAACGGAAAGTAATATTTATTTTGAATAATGCAAAAATGTGACCCAAGGCCAAGAAAGCGGGGAAGTGGGAAGATTGGTGTTCATCTGTCATTTCTTAAAACTTAGCTTGTCACGATTACTGACCATAACATACTATAGTATTATTTACACCAAAGCAATACATTCTTACTTACCATTCTTACTACAGTCGTCATAATACCTCAGAGTCTCTATATAGTCCGAACTAGTTTTCATATGTATAATTTGTCTGTGAGGGTAGGGGAATAAAAATAACAACATTTAAAAATGAAACCCTAATGAATAATTACAATGAATACAATTTAGCGGGTGTAACAGCCAAATTGTCCAAATTGTGTAATAGCAAAATGTTCAATATCTAAAATGACACTAAACTAATTGAGTTTCTTTTGTCCAGGTTTTTAGATAAGACGTTTAGCCATCTTGACACCATTTGAATTATTCAGCTAGGAAGAGAACAGGTTAAAATCTTTTTGCCTCAGACCCACTATGTTCTCCCAACTGAGCAATGGTGAGATGAAAAAGATCATTCAGGCCTTCAGTAATGGTACCAACATTTATACTCTGGCTTCCATCTTCAAAGTCCATTCAAGAACCATCAAGTGAACAGTGAATAAGTTTAAAAAAGAGGGAACAGTAAGGAGGAAAACTGGATCAGGAGGTCACAACAACAAGAGGGATTTTCATTTCAACTTCGAACTAAATTCATTCTTATTGTTCAAAGTAGAGTCAAATATTTTTATAAAAATCTCGGAGAATTCCAGTCAGATATCTTTAATGATTTCTAAGTATCTGTAGGAGGTAGCCAAAAAAGGCAGGCATTTCCAAGATCTACAAAGATAGGAAGCTGTGGAGACCTATAAATCCTCCACGTTTTGAAGAAAAACAGTAAGTAGAAGATTAAAGTGATCAATGATTCGTGTTATTTTATGCTTTGTAAATTCCATCAGGTCTAACTTTCACGGCTTGGGGCCGCCATGCCACTTATATAGCCGCCCAGCCCTCACTTTCCACTGTGACCCGATTAGACCCTGAACTACCACCAATTTGAAAGAACGGAGGTACTCTCAAGGAAGCACAGTGCCTTGAAACACTGTTGGGCCTTCAAATCACACCTGACCTCAAGTGGAACTCGTACATACGATCTATTGCTAAGAATGCAGGTAAAATGATCGGCTCCTTGTAGCACTCCAGCAAGTACTTGTTCCCCACCCCTGCTATCCTCTACATTTACAAGAGCCAGATCAGGGCCAAGAATAAAGTACTGTTGTCTATTTGGGTGGAAGCTGCCCAAACATTACTCGCCAGCCTTGATAGAGTTCAAAAGCGTCTCTGAGTCCTTGTTGGAGAAGAATTATTTTCTATTCTCTCTCTCTCTCTCTTTCTCTCTCTCTCTCTTTCTCTCTCTCTCTCTCTCTCACACACACACACACACACACACACATAGGGATGTAGCGAGTCTCTCATTGCTTTATCGCTACTACCATGTAAAGTGCTCGGACGAACTGCATCTCCTAGTTCCACCAGGTCAGACCTTCACGGCTAGAACCCGCCATGCCACTGACATAGTAGCAAACCACCTACATTCCTTCCGTATTCCATCGGCGTGAAGTTCCATTCAAACAGCCTCTTCCCGCGAAGCATACCATATGGAACAGACTCCAAAGAGGATGTTTCCCTGATCATTACAATCTTAACCTGTTCAAATCTAGAGCAACCGTTATCTTCCCCTCCTATCAGGGGGGGGGGATATGACGAGTCTCTTACTGCTCTATCGCTACTACCATGGAAAATGCTCGGACGAACTGCATCTCCATATTCCATCGGTGAGAAGTTCCACTCGAACAACTTCTTGCCTCGGACTACTGCCCTTATGGAACAGACGCCCGAAAGGTTGTTTCCCTGATCACTACAATCTTAACCTGTTCAAGTCTAGAGTTAACCGTTTTATCTTCCCCTCCTATGTGTATAAACTACCGCTTAACGTAACCCTCTACCTCAAGTGGCCTACTGTCCATGTACATGGTGGACCTTACTGTAAAAAAAAAAATAGAGGAATACACAGTAAAAACATATCATAATTCATTACGAGACGATTGTGGATGCTCTTCACTAGGTCCCCCAAATTTTATGCCTTTTACCACACTAGAACGAATTCCGTAATTACTTATATATCTAAAATTCAGTTCTTGATAACACTTTCAAAATCTTCCTCAGATCCAGTGGCCCTGAAGCAATGCCCCATCTCCCACCAAACCAGCTCGGCAGTTAAACGTAGAATCTTGCTTTTGAACTGACAATACAAACGCTTTTCGATGTCATTTAGAGGATTTGAGTCTCTGATGCAGATTAGGGGCTGCGGGGCCGATTCCCTCTTTTCACAGAGCGACTTCCGTAGAGTGTATTTGATGTATGTCCTTTCTGGAAGCACTTAACTGAAGACGTAACCGTGGAAACACGTCGCCTCGCCGACAAGATGCAGTCTACTTGTAGCAATTAAGACCGTTCGGCACTCAGGTACATTTTTCCAATGGAATGGCCACATCCTCAGAGACTCATCTTGAAAAAAATTGAGGTTTTTATGGAAAACGAGCTCGTGTAGGAGAAGTGTATTTAACGGCTGTTTTGAGAAAAGTATTCAAATTCTACGCGTTGTTTGGAGAATGCCCTTGATGAGGACACCTGCCTTAATAAAGACTCCCATTTTAACGTAACAAAAATGCATTAGCAAAGTAATAGAACATTTAAATAACCTGTGGGGGTACAGAATTTTATTAGGTCTTTAAAAACGGATATTTTTACATGTATAAATATATACACATATATATTTATTAAATTCTGAGAATTCTGTTAGTTCTTTCTTCCTTCTATCACGCCCTCTAAAATAGCCATACATTGACCGATCAAAACCAAATTTTGGGGAGAATTGCAAACAGTCAAGGGGGTACAAAGTACAGTTGGTTTTATTAGCTTAGTACAATAAAGTTCCATTATTTTTTTTTTTTTGGGGGGAGATTAAAAGCTTTATTATTTAACATATTAACATTTAACATACTTCCACTATTTAAAAAAAAAAACAATTTAATGGTCAAAATAAATAATACGTATTTAATAAAATTGCAATTTTGTTTTTTCCATATATTTTCTTTAAGTTTTTATATATACAAGAATCCAGTTTCCAGTTCGCCCTGCGTTTGCGAGAAAACAAATCACAAGGCTAAACGCTTCAGAAAGTTCGAATTTGTCTCCAGAAAGAAATATTTACGCATGGCCAGTTGTATGTTGCATGCTCAAGAGTAAGAAATCCTAAGAATTTATTCTTCGCTGTTTTTTTAACAGCGAAGAATAAAAATAAATTTTATTAAAAATGTTATTTACTATGATGTCCTATAAAATTAAAGAAATCATTAAATCGCGAAGTACAGTTTTTGTCAAAGTATTTTTTCCAAACAAATCAGCTTATTGAAATTTCATCGATTGGTTTGCGAAATCAAACAAAACGTAGAATTTGTAAATCTCGATCAAACGTTGGTGATAACTTTAACAATATTAAATACTGTGAGGATTTCAACGCTGAGGCGCGCTGCAAAAGATCTAATATATTAAAAGAAAGAGGAGGGAAAAGAAAGATAATTTAAAAGATATACTCATTGTAAAGTGATAGGCTGACAAATATAAACACAGAAGAAAAAAAAGAACAAAGTCATAATCGGTTCTTGGTCCTCGCTCTTCGGAGCTTTATCGAGGATAAAATATATAAATATCACCTAACGACAAAAAAAAGTGAGAAAGAAAAAACTACTACCAGAGAATCCGCAGAGTACATCACAGATTACATTTAAACTCGGCAAACATTACTTAGACTTACAGAGGAAAGGCTGCTTGGACTTTATATAAAAACTCTCAAGCACTACCTTCTGGACTTTTGCTTTCCAGTCAACTTTGATCTTCAAAAATTTAAATGCAATTTAATGTCAATCGTTATCTTCTGTCTTCTTAATTCCTGTTCTTTTATTGATTTCTCTCCTTAATGGAGTTTTTCCCTCATATTCTGTCACACTCAATAACCCTTTGTATCTTAGTGGCTTTATTGCCTTGTTTTGGGAGACTAAAAGTAAATTTTATTTTGAGTTGGAAAATAATATTGCAATTGTTTTTCGCTAGAAGGTGAACAATTTATTAGAAAAAAAATACTACCAAAGAACCCGCAAAGTACATCACAGACAGATTAAATTTAAACTCGGCAAACAGGCTTACAGAGGAAAGGCTGCTTGGACTTAATATAAATATTGACAGCACTATCTTTTTGCTTCCCAGTCAACTTTGATCTTCAAAAGTTTAAATGCAATGTCAATCGTTATCTTCTGCCTTCTTAATTCCTGTTCTTTTATTGTTCTCTATCCTTGATAATGTTTTTCTCATATTGTCAGTAACACCCTTGCGTCTTAGTAACTTTCTTGCCTTTATTCCCTCACAACAATGTTTTCTTCTTTTTACATATTCTCTCACACTCAGTAACCCCTTATTCTTGATGTTAAAACCATTACCTATTTTCTGCCAACTTCAGAATATTAGTCCCAAATAGTTGTTAAATCAATGTTATATGGGTTTTCGCTCCTCTTTGCTTTGAAAATGGCTATAATAATGTGGATATTGTTGCTGCAATATTGTACAATATTAAAACAATATTAATACAATATTAATATTGTACAATATTAATATTTGCTGAGTTAGGTATGACACAAGGCCAAATTTAAGATCATAGTTTTGAAGTAACTAAATAGTCAAAGTTTATCTCACTGTATTCTTGTCAGGGACTAAAGTAGCACAGTAATCAACACATCTTCTATGTACAATGTGCCTTCAGGAAGTTGGTGATCATAGCTCTCCACAATATCCTGCCCTTCGTAGTTAATAATAATGAAATTTGTCTTTCTTGCTATCTCTCCCAAACCATGCTACGCCAGCTATCATTCAAGCTTTCTAGGTAGTCTTATGCGTTGTTTCCCTCTGTCCCACTTACCTACAAACTGTCTTGTAGGTATTGAATTTCCCAAACCCTCTTTCCTCATTATGTACCTTAGATATTTCTACTCTCTTTTCCTGCTGTTAAGTATAGGTGTTCTTTTTTGCTTCCATTGTCACTAGATGTTTCTAGTTTCTCACATGTTATGTCTATGTTATTCTCAGCATCCTTCTGTAGAACGCGCATGTCCTTTACTTCATCTTTCTTCTTCATCTGTGATGATATTGTTCAGTATTCACTGTCATATAGGAGGACTGATATCATATAACAGTTCCGTACGTACACCATATAGTCAAAATAATGGATATCTGAAAGTGATCACAGTGTACATGGATACTGGGGGGAAATCTCTATTTAAGACGAGCTATTAGCCGGATTATTTATTAAGCGTTCTGCACTCGCAGAACCAGAGGTATTGACAAGTGTATGCAAATTTTCATACTTCCCTTGATGTAACATAACTGGTACCGGGTCACCAATCCTCGTCTCTATCACCTGATTAATTCTGTCAATATATTCAGAATCGCACTGACATTTGAAACTATAAATCACTGAACTAACATGTTGTGTGTGTTTATATATATATATATATATATATATATATATATATATATATATATATATATATATATATAAATATTCCTTTGAACCCGCATAAACGGGTTCAGGGCCGGTCTACCTCCCCGGTCGAAGTTTTGCCCTTACGAAAAAGCCTCGTCCAGGTTCCTCTCCGCTCAAGGCAGATATTTCGACAGATGAACAATCTGTTCGACTGTTAATATTTAACATCCCGCCACGATGGTGTATGTGGCACAAGAACGAGTTTAACGTGGGTACTCTGAGTCCGTAGGCTCGGCCAAAAATATTCCCTTTGAAACCATATAAACCTCCCCGGATGAAACTCTGCCCTTTGATAAAGCCTCGTCCCAGTTCCTCTCTGCCGAGGCAGAGAGTTCGACAAATGAACAATCTGAGCGACTGTTTCCCGAAGGCTTTCTCTCCTACTAATCTTATAGTAGGCGAAAGTGTCCAACTCTTTAGAGTGATGACACCACAACAGATTCTAGAGAGAAAAATTGTCGAGCCCGACACAGTGAACCAACTTCCCTAGCTGCAGACCTAGTAATTGATTCAATATAATATTTCCACTTCTTATTAGCAGAAAATGTTAGCCCGAGAAGGCGCGACTCGTCATTCTCCTTGAGTTAGCTATCAATTCGAATAATTCACGTTATTAACATAATTCAGGGCTTCCGAAAATAGTAGGAGGGTCTGAGAGCTTCCTGGTCAAATCATAAGGGTTTAAACAACAAAGATGAGGATATTAATTTGTATACTTTATGAAATAACGTCATTATTCGTCTCAGAACATTTTAGTGTTTCAAAACCACTAATGTTTAGAAACATTAAAATTATACGTTTCATATGTGCTTCACTTTTTTTAATCGATATCACTTTATGCAAGGCCGTAAAGCCTCTCAGACACAAGGCGTTTAAGGGTATAAAGAATTAGGAACAAGAACATTAATAATGAGCAGGAAGAGAAAAGAGTAATCAAGTGAACAGTAGATTGCGATTGACATTGCATTTACATTTTTGTAGATTAAAGTTGGCTGGAATGCATGAAGCCAGAAGGGAGTTCCACAAGCGAGAAGTGCGAGAAAAGAAACTGTTAGCATAGGACTAGCGGCGATGTCTAGCTAGCTGAAGTGCAAATTGAGGAAATCTCGCCGCCAGTCTCGTACTGCGGTTAAATTTAAAGAGTCGGGGTACCGTAGCGAAGATATTTATTTCTGCTTCAATACGGAAAATATGGCACAAGGCCCAAACTGGGGAATGGGGAAAAGGACGGTCTTCTTCTGTCTTAACTTTAAACTTAGCTAGCCACAAACACTGGCCTAAACATAACACAATGTTCCTAACTCCAAAACAACACATTCTTACTTACCTTACTTAATACATCACCATAATACCTCAATGTCTCTATGAAAATCCTAACTAGTCTCCATATGTACAATTCATTGTCTGTGGTGGTGGGGGGGAATAAAACAATAATTTAAAAACTAGCCCCAAAGAGTACCGTAGCGAAGAGCTTATCCGAACAATTATCATGAAAGTATTTATAGAAAAGACACAGCCTGGCAACCTTACAGCGGTAAGAAAGTGACTGAAGCCGACCTACCAGATGAGGACAGATAATATTGCTGATTCTTCTTTGGATTTCATCAAGGAGCTCCAGGTAAATAGCTGGATCACCGGACTTTATGTGTCAGCAATATTCTAAGCATGGACGAAAGGTAGACATATAGATATATAAGATAGATTCTGGAGAGAAAAATTGTCTCGCACGACACAGTGAACCAATTTTCTTAGCTTAGGACTTTTTGAAGGATTTTGGCTGAAATTGTTCTTAATCAGTAGCATAACGATATTAATTCTCAGAACTTTACTTCAATGAACTTTAGGTAAGTTGGAATTCATGAGACGAGCATTTATCGTTACTTGCTTCTTTCCATTCTAATTGATGCTCCCCATAGTCGCCTCTCTCTCTCACCACGACCGTACACTCCACCACCGTTCTCCCCGTTCAATCTCCTATATCAGTTCAGTGCCGCCTTGGTCTTCTCCACGATATACCGCTATCAACCCCCCCCTATGGATATGGGCACAGAGGACCAAAGTAAGTATTACAGTTTTCGATTCCTTATAATTGCAATCAACTCTTCTTAGACCTTAATCAATAATGCAAATAATGCTTTATTATTTACATTATTTAATATGGTCTAAGAACCATTTTCAAGACCCTAACTCCTGCCGGAAATCAAGGATCAGACTGTTGTGTGTCTTAGCCTTTTCAGTTTTTCTTTCCACCAGCGAATCTTGGATGTTAAAAAAAAGAATTACAGCGAAGAATCCGTGCATTGGAATTGTGATGTTCATCGGCATCTCCTACGTACAGATACCACAAATGACGCACAGTGCGAAACGTCATCATACAAAAAAAAAAAAACAAGCACAATGGAAGACCTCCTAACCACGGTCAAGGAGAGAAAATTGAAATGACATCACGACGTAAGAAACAACAATTTTTCCATTACGGCACTTTAAGCTTTGACGACAGAAGAAGCGGTACATAAGCGAAAAATGACCTGAAAACATCAATGAGGGAACTGGAGATGCCCTCGCAAAGATTCAAACGCTGACATGCAGCCGAAAGGGAGGGGTCAGGTGCTAATCTGTTCTGCAATCCTACGGCCACACCCGACTGATGATGATAATGTTTTTATTGAAATTTTGACTAATGTGTTGGTCTTTGTTGTTACTGTCCCAATGTTTCAGCAGTTGTACTCTTCGGTCTTCTTCGTGCGTCTAACTTGTTCAGTCATTGGACAGTGGCATAGTAATTGTGAGTTCGATCCATGGGCCGGGTAGAACTGAGACTCGGTGGAGACAGAATTAGAAATAACTAAATAAAACACTAAAAAAATAAACAAATATAAAGATCAAGACGATATATCCTTAGAAATGGACGTCAGATTAATTTTTTTTTTTTTTTTTTTTTTTTGTTTTTATTTTTTTGTAAGCATTTCACCCCAAGCAAGGCGGGATGCCACAAGTACGCAGGAGGAGTGAGAGCGAGAGTAAAGAGGTGCGAAGGAGGAAAAGGATGAAGAAAAGGGAAGAGGATAGTTCAGGGCATCTGAAGATGTCGATTGACATTACATTTGAATAGTTGGAGTTTATAGCTATCAGGGAAACAAGTAAGAGGAAGGGAATTCCGCAGACGGGAGTTGTGAGACATGAAGCTATTGGAGTAGAAGAGATGGCCACATTTGACCGTTTCGACAGTGAAAGGATTCAGTTCGAAATTCACTGGAGGTTACCTGCAGAGCTGAATTAACCATTAAGCAAAATAAGCGTGTGCTTAGGGTATCAAAGGAAGGGAGTATCACAGAAATTGTAATGATATGATGTTGTTGCACACATCTAAAGAAATAAGTCTAAAACGAGATTAACATTTGAATCAACAAGGCGTTATTATGAAGAGAGGACAACTGACCTGCAGCAAATCTTTACTGACATTCTGATTGGTTAATAAGGGAATGAGTTAGGGGAGATAATGAGGATTAATACAATCTTCATTATCTTCCTTAGAGAAGATGTGTTGTATTGAGAAAATACTACTCAATACAACACGTCTCCTCTCTTGAATAAGTTAGTATTGCTAATTAACTTAATGGGATTTAATTTTGTGGACAGAGGTAGACCACCTTCATGTTCGTTTGGCATAATTCTAGCCATATTTTTATGCGATTCCCTAATCCGTTAGTTTGTTGATGATACGACAACTTCTGGTTATAGTTCTGTTAGAATCTGATCGTGGCTCATTTGACAGTGGCTGAATAGCTGTGATTGTTTCTTTCTTGGTTGGTGTTCATCTGGGGTGGAACTGATGGTCAGTCTCCCTCGATGGTCGTATCTTGCCTTCGGTTCATTCTATATTTATTTCCAGTTAGCGTTTCCACGATGCACATTCTCGGTTGATAGTCTTTATTTATTTGCACTACTTGCAGAGACTCCATGCTAGCATACTTAACTCCCCCCAAAACCTCTTAAGTGCTTAGGGCCCCTATGGGTTTTAATCTAGCCCTGGTTACCTGGCAATAGTAAATAAGAATAAACGATATATCCCTAGACATATATTTATTTCCAGTTAGCGTTTCCACGATGCACATTCTCGGTTGATAGTCTTTATTTATTTGCACTACTTGCAGAGACTCCATGCTAGCATACTTAACTCCCCCCAAAACCTCTTAAGTGCTTAGGGCCCCTATGGGTTTTAATCTAGCCCTGGTTACCTGGCAAATAGTAAATAAGAATAAACGATATATCACTAGACATAGACAAAGGAACGAGATCACTGAAGAAAAGGTTCAGTTCGAAATTCTCTGAAAGTTACACGGAATCGACGACAGACACCTGAAGAAGACCGAGGCGTACAACAGTAGAAACGCTGTGATAATAGCAAAGTTGAGTACATTATTTCAAATGTCGTTGAGAGATCATACATTTTAATAATCCTGTCATTTTTTATGGGTAATATGCTAAATGTAAAGAAAGGTTGAATAAGAAAGGTGATACTTTTGCCTGAGGACATTTTGTCTGCCATTTACAATATCGAAAGAATCGTGAAAAATGCATACGAAATGAACGCCATACTTGATACTGACATGTAGAGCTTGTTTGGCGGGTAAAGTCGAAATTTCGTCTCTCCAACCCCCCTCTCTCTCTCTCTCTCTCTCTCTCTCTCTCTCTCTTTTCCTTCTTTTTCTTTTACGTCTTAAAAAAGTAAAAAGAGAAAGAAAGAAAAAAACAATCTGTTCGTCGTTTCATATCATTTTAACTGGTTCGCCTCCTTGCCCATTCTCGCCAAACAGTCGACTTGCAATTTCCCGCCGGACACACTCACACTTTACTTTACTTTATAGGCCAAGAGCATTAGTTTTCTTTTGTCTTCAATACAAATTTCTTTTCTTTTTTCTGTTGCTCGTCTTACTATTGGCAAAGACTTTTATTTTGTCTGTGTCATGGATAGGTTTTTCGTCTACCCATATGTCTATAGACACGTAGTCAACGAAACATTTTCAAAACGTGATAGTTAAAGCGTTTGTTTATATTATAGTAGGGCTGACAAGTATTTATATCTGACTCTAAATAAATTTATTCGAGCAATAAAAGAAAATAGCCTTGTCCAAGTTCATTTAAAACAAAAGGTTGAAAAGGGCTTATATCTCGTATAAATGCGTTTTCGCACACGCGCGCAAACACATACGCACACACACATACGCACACACACATACGCACACACACACACACATGTATAATTATAATTATTTTTTCAAAATATGATCCCATCGCAGCACTGAAATTGCTATGTTTACGGATGACCAGTTTCGAAACAATAATGTGTGTCGCGATGGACTCATATTTTGAAAAATTAATTATAATTTAGGCTCTACTTCTGTATCGAGCACTGTTTTTTAAAAATAAAAACAAAATACTATTGAACTTAGTATCATCAATCTAACAGTTCTTTCCTATTATATTGACATATATATATATATATATATATATATATATATATATACAGGTTGATTGAAAAAGTAACTCCCTATTTTATGTATGTTGGACTCTCCTCTTGTAAAAGTTATAGTTTGACGGGAGTCCATTATACTTAAAATAGGAGTTACTTTTCAATCAATCTATCTCTCTCTCTCTCTCTCTCTATATATATATATATATATATATATATATATATATATATATAAATATATGAATGAATATAGTTTTAATGTCTAAGGTGTGCTATATTTATGGAATAAAATGCTCAATATCAGAGATAGAGCGTATGTAAATATAAATATAAAAGTGAATATTGAAGTCAAAACTCAGAGGCGTCAGGCTGTTTCATACTAGACGCAATCGTCAGGCCTTTCATTTATATATATATATGTGTGTGTGTGTGTGTGTGTGTGTGTGTGTGTGTGTGTGTGTGTGTGTGTGTGTGTGTGTGTGTTACGTCGTCGTTGGCAGCACATTGCCGAGTGTTAGGGTGCTCATCGATATTTCCTCTGTGTGAAATGTTGGATCTGAAGAGACGTCCGCGGCCTCCGCATGGTTGGATAAGAGGATTCAGGGATGGCGAGTTCTGGCCTTTCTTTGGGCTCTCTTCTATTTGTCTTCTGATGTTTTCTGCTTTTCTCCAAATTGATTCTTTCTGCAACTTCCGTCTCACTATTGTCCGGATCGTTTTCTGTCCCCAGCAAGGACTCTCTCTTTCTTTCTCTCTCTCACCCTTTTCTTTCTTTATATACATACATACATACATACATACATATATATATATATATTTATATATATATATATATATATATATATATATATATATATACAGGCCTTAAAACAATACCATACTCTTTTCAGAGATGAAATAAAACCTTTCCGCTTATTCGATAAATCTAAGAATGGTGTTTCCTTACAGACTGTAGAAGCTTATCAGGAAGCTGTCAGGTGAATCACTAGAAGTTGAATTGACTTTGTGAGAAAAATTACGAAGATCAAACACCGTCACAAGTCATCGTGACCGAGGATCTGAGTATAATGGCCTTCTTGAACATTTTATGCGTTCTAACCCAGAAACTAAAGTTTGCCCAGCATAGTTCCAGTATGAATCAATCTGTGGATGTCGAATAAAACATAAATCTGTCTGAGCAGTCGTCGTCAACAGCATACTAGCATACTCCATAGTTTGTCAAGACTGACGACTATAACTTACACACACAAACGCACACACACACACACACACACACACACACACACACACACACACACACACACACACACACACACACACACACACACACATATATATATATATAGGTACCTCCATTTTTTCACGGAAAACAGCATAGGGTAATGAAAAAGGCCACAAACTAATAAAAATAAAGTTTCATCGTCAAAATATTTCTGTTGTTATTAAAATGAAAGATCAAAGTATTTTTTAATTATTTTTTGAAATTTTTTAATCCTTTCTAACACATTCGAAATTTTGGTTAAATTCTTCTTTTCTTTACGTCATCGCGGGGGCATAAGAATAACATAGTTTTTTTTTTTTCGCGCTTTTTTTCCGTTGAAAACAAATTGATTTGGAAATTTTTGTAAAGATCAAATAATTGTCCGATTTTAATGAAATTTTCAGTACTTATTAACAAATGAATGAAATTATTTTGAAATATTGTTTTTTTAGACAATTTCGGTAAAAAATATGTTTTTAAATATGTCCCCCCCACTTACTTAATTTCATGAAATTTCGCACAAAAATTTTTTCTGATTTTTTTTTTTTTTTTTGGAGATTCTAAATCACCTACTTTTTTTTTTCAAATTTGAGCTATTCTAACTAAAAATCTGCTCTGAATTGACAAGTAATGAATCCAGTAAAAATATGACATTATTTAATTAGAAAAGCTTTCAAATGCTTTTGTAAATAAGTTATATTAAGGACATTATTGTCTGAAGAAACAAAATTTTTCTGATGAAAATTTTTACAAGAATTTTTTTCATTTATTTAAAATTTTAATTATAATAACTTATAATAGTTTAAAATCGTGTAAAATTCTGTATTGGGGTATTTCCTAGATGTGATATAGTAATTAAGTGGGAACAAAATTTACAAATTCAAAATTGATGTATGTAGCCCAGGTGAAGCATATACTACCAAGCTAACGAAAGGATCTTAGGGTTTACAATGGCTCTATGGCTTCGACTTTGGTCTATGTGATGCATAGATGAAAATCATATTATCTGAAACTGTGTAATAAACTGTCATATAGAAATAAAGTGTCGCGGCCGATTGGGTTTGAACACGGATCTTCGAACAATACTCAGTCAGACGCCGCTCTAATTCCCCATATATATATATATATATATATATATATATATATATATATATATATAATTATTTTTATAAAAAATTATAACATAAGTATGTTATAAGATCCTATCCATATTATAAGAATAGAATAGACAGGGCTCGACAGTAATAGGAGCTAATATCAAAAGTATATAATTGGTATATACGGAATGAATTCCAATAACCAACAATTACTATTCTTAATATATATATTAGTGGTAAATATACATACATATGCAAAATATATAAATACCCATACTGTTTTCTTTTTGAATTTGTAGGTCTGATGAATTGGATCGTATTTACGATTCCAATGGAATAAATTATGACCATGGAATATTAGTGTTTCTTTAAGCCTTTTTATTATATCCTTACTCTGTCCTGGACATTGAGTTCTACCTGGATTCTTCCTCTTGAAATTTTTATTAAAAAATATACATGTGTGGGTATTTATATATTTTGCAGTAAATTCGACCTTGCCTACCGAACGCTCCTTTGTGGCCGAGTCGGTTAAGGCACGTCAGCGTAAATGACGGTTCCGTATAGGATGCAGGTTCGAATCCTGTCAAAGGACGAATATTTTCTATGAAAATTTCTCGGACATTCAGGCCGGTAAATGTTATTTAATACTGTTTATTATAAACAGAGCATTTACTTAAATACTTGTATCTATAAAAAAGAACGTTAAACATAAAAATGTCTTTAATATATATATATATATATATATATATATATATATATATGGGAATTAGAGCGGCGTCTGACCGAGTATTGTTCGAAGATGTTACTATTATTGTATCTGTGATTTATAAAGACTCTCCTTCAAACATTACAAAATAAGTATAACAACGATTAAGATATTAGTCAGAATAAGAAATGGAATATTAATATGTTATCACAGAACCTCAGGCATACTTGAAAGACCGAAGAACTTATCGGTTGAAGTGATATGATAAAAATAACAAAGAAGATATTCGTTAGAATTATTTAAATGATAATACCAAAGTTTTATGGGAAAACATCCAACATTTGCTTTCTTGACCCAAGCCGTGTGTGAAATTAGCTAAACGGGGCTCAATGGGTACTGTCAATGGCTGTCCTAGCACAAAGTCGCAAGACATCGTGACCGAGGGTTTGAACGGGCTGGCCTTGTTCAGACTGTTGATCATGCCAGACAACGTGCTCCCTCCCAGAAAGTATAACTAAGGTTCGCTGTAGTATAAATGCTCTGTGGGTGAAGCTGTGTAATAAAAATAACAACGATAAGGATACTAGTCAGAATAAGAAATGTAATATTAATATGTTGTCTGAGAACCTCAGGCATACTTGAAAGAACGAAGAAGCTAAAGTTTGAAACGATATGGTAAAAATAACAACTTCCAACATTTGCTTTTTTTCTCGTTCCCTTATGTTTTTATTTTATTTTTATTTATTTGCGAGATGTAGTTATTTTCTTTTGTGAAAATATTTCCAATTTATCCTTTTGGAGGGTTTAATTATCAATTGAGAAATTCCGATTGGCTTCATACTGTCTTTCACCGACCAAATTAACTTGTGTGTTTATGTGTATCTACTGCTCAAACAGAATTCTATACCCAATTTTCTTATTCATACGGGTGTTGATGAAACATTACGACCATTAAGACAAGCAATGATAAAGTTCAAAAAAAGAAGAATTTAAAAAAAAGAGAGTTAAATAAAAATGAAATGTTTGCTGACTGGATGGTTTCTTCTGAGCAAAATCTCCATAAAATACCAAAAACAAGGGAACGGCTTCATTTCTACTGCTATTTATCGCCATCTCTAAATCCCGACTTTAATACCAGCTTTTCAAATTCAAACGTAAATCTCATGTGCAGCAAGACACTTTATCAATCAATCTACAAGTGAGTAATGGTGAAAATGAATCAGGGGGGAAATTATTCTTCACTGTCCGTCGTGTCCCTTCAGAACGTAATCGATCATGGCTCTCCACAACTTCCTGTCCTTTGTAGTTCTTAATAAATTTTGTCTTTGTTATTTCTCCTAAACTCTTTTTCGCCATCCATTTACTCAAGCTCATTCTTCTTCTTCATCTTCTTCTTCTTCTTCTTCTTTTTCTTCTTCTTCTGTGTGCTGTGTACCTTCAGGTTGTAGGTGGTCATCGCTCTCCACAACCTCCTGTCCCTTGTAGCTCTTAATAAATTTTGTCTTTCTGTTTTTTCTCCTAAACCCTGTTCCACCAGGCATTTACTCAGGTATACATTTTCTATGTATAGTTGTCTTCCTCTGTCCGTCTTACCTTCAATATATCCTGTGAGTATCAAATTTTCCAAGCCCTCTTTTCTCATGTCTCCAAGAAAACAAAACTGTTCTGGTGTTGTCTTCTTCTGTACCTATATGCCCTAGAAATTTCGACTCTCTCTTCTTGGTGTTAAGTATAAGTTTCCTTAATTATTATGACTAAAATTTAAAAAAAAAATGAAAATTCTTGTAAAAATTCATCATTGATCGTAATTGTGTTCTTAATATAACAGTGTCATTGATAAATCTTATTTATAAAAGCAATTTAGAGCTTTTTCTAATTAAATAATGTCAGTTGTATTGCAAATTTTGTTTTATGATACAGAGCAGATTTTCGGGAAATGAGTATTAGTTTAAAAAAAAATGGTTTACATTCTTCAAGGAATTCTGCTTTTAACTAAAAAAAAACAAAACTTTAGGATTCAAATCTAATTTCTTGAAATTTCATGAAATTAAGTACGTGGTGGGGGGTAATATTAGTAACAAATATTTTTACCAAGGTTATTATGTAAAACAAATTTCAAAAATGATTTATTCACTAAAATCGGACAATTATTTGATTTTTGCAAAAATTTCTAAATCAATGTGTTTTTCACTGGAAAAAGACATTAAAACACTAATCGTAAATATTACGTTGACCCCTAACACACAAAAAAAGATTTTAAAGCAAAATTTCGTACGTGTTAGAAAGCATTCAAAATTTACTAAAATAATAATAAATACTTTGGTCTTTCCTCTTAATGATAACATAAACCTTTTGACGATAAAACTTTGTTTTTATTAAATTTTGGGCCTATTTTCATCAGACTGTGTTGTTTTGTTTCTTTTTCAGCAAAAAAAAAATGGAGGTACCTAAATAACAGTAACAGAAACGTCGCCTCAGAAATTCAAAGAGAAGGAAGGCCGAGGATCCAGCGGCCGAAACATTGTACTAAAGGCAACAGAGATGAAGAAATTGGCCCGCGAGAATCAATCATGTGTATGTTTTTTTTTAAATTTTATATTACTTTATTGTATAACTTTGATGTAATACGTTAGATTAACATACCTTTCTTGTTTGTTCTTTTATTTTATTATCCTGTCACATTCCAGTCCATATTTGATCTACACTTGGTCTTTAACTAATATATATATATATATATATATATATATATATATATATATATATATATATATATATACACACTAACTCCGAACCTGTATATGAATGATATGGCGCACAACCTTAAAATTTAAAATTCAAACGCACGTTCCAAAACAATAACACATTTTTAAAAGCATTTTTTCGGATTACATCTATATTTTCGTTGTCCTCTTATTACCGAGAAGTAAAAAACAAGAACAAATCTATTTCCATTCCTGATGATGTCTGTAGGAACAGAAGAAAGCTTGTAAAAAACTCAAAAAGACCTTATGAAACTGGAATTTATAAACAGGGATCATATCATTCATATACAGGTTCGGGGTGAGTGTATCTTGTTGAAATTGTTTTCCATCTACGGACAATCGGCTTTAACAGATCACCCCCTCCCCCCTATTAGTTCATTGACGAAACGTTTGTCTGTATATATATATATATATATATATATATATATATATATATGGACCTGTTAAAATCTGTCTGTTTGGTTTGGTTTTTCATCGAAACGATGCTGGACATAACTTTGATTTCACTAATGCCACCCTAATTTAAAAGAACATAATTCTTTAAGGAGAAAATACATCGAAAACTTAATAGTAACATTATTACCATCTATAAACACACGACTAAAACATTACATTACGTCGCCATCTTTTCTTTGAATCCATTCTTAAAGAATCTAACTTATATCTATCGATACATTCTTAAAAAAGCGAGCCATAAAATAGAATCCTTCGACTCCCCGCAAAAAAGGTGAAGATAATAAAATAACTAAACAGACACATGCACACAATTACAAATGCACATTACACATGCCCACTTGGAATATAAGAATCTTCACATACCTATATACGTATAGAATTATCCACGAATTTAATACACGTGACTCGTGTCTAATCACTGAGAACTGACACAAACATAACTGAAGATATCAGTAATTTCTATCAATCTCTGACAAAGTTTTAATAAGAGTGAAACATATTGGACTGATATGCGTTTCCTATTTGTTCTTATATATATATATATATATATATATATATATATATATATATATATATATATGCAAGCTTCATTAAATATGACAGACAAGGTGCTTTTTGACTGGTCAATTTTGATTAATCAGGAATGCAATCTTTTTAAAAATGAAAAATCTTTCTCGAAGCTTTCTTAACATAGACTTAGATAGATATAATCAGATCAACAAATTTGAACAAACCAATTTATATATATATACATATATATATATATATATATATATATATATAATTTTAATTTTTTTAATTTGAAGCTAATAGATTAAATTTAATATTTACAATAAGTAAAAGATCTTGTTGTATATTAAAATAATTTAAAAGTATTTTAAATTCACTAGAAGGAGTTATTCAGTTGTTGCTAAAATAGCTGATTAGTGCTACCCTTTTTTTAGTCGTCTTTCATCGCAATGCAATTCTTTTCAATAAAAAAAAATCTTCCAAAAGTTAAATAAACTTTTCTGAAAGTTCATTTTAAGAATACTAGTTGATTTAAAGTATAATTAATCAGATTTGAAACAAATATTATTTACTTTAAGTTTAAAATATTGCGCAAATGCAATTTTAACACAATGGTGGCTGTTTACTTAAGCTTGTTGACGTGTTTTACCGCCTGATGAGATGACGCATTGACGTTTGACTAATGTTGTTCAATGGCGGGGATTTCGGAGTTAAAAAAACGTAATTTACTCACCGTGAGTGCCTTTTATATATAATTTTTAACTACTCAGCAATCTTAGAAAATTAAGAAAATAGTCTTCGTAATCTAATGTTTTACTGAATCTTAGATACTTTCTGGTTTTAAATTTACTATAGTTATCAGTCTTATTTTCTGATAATGTCGTGTATGGGCGATCTTATCTACAAAAATAAGCACGTTTATAGACATACAAAAAATTCAAAATTCTTTTAAAATTTTATTTGATGATTTGTATTAAACTTTTCAATTTATGATTAGTAAATATAGTGTTTACAATATAATAATAACCTCATCTAAAAGGCTGAAACTAATAAAGAATTTTAAAAAGTTAAGAAATTAATAAATTATTCTGAAAAAAATTTGAAAAAAATGAAAACGATTCTTGTAAAAAATTCATTATTCATCGAATAAAATTGTTTTCTTAAGAAAATAGTATCCTTAATATATATTATTTATAAATGTAATTAAAACCTTTTCTAATGAAATAATGTCATAGTTTTATTGCATGTTTTATTTTACGATTCAAATCAAGTTTTCAGTAAATATTGTTTGTGTTTAACAAAAGAAATTGATGATTTGAATTCTTCAAGGAGTTCTGCTTTTAAATAATGTAAATATGAGACGGGTGAAATTTTAATTTCTCGAAATTTCATAAAATCAAGCAAGTAAGGGTATCAGGTGTTTTAAAAAAAAGGGAATATATTTTCACCGTGATTTTCTATAATTTTATTCATTTGTGAATAAGTCCTGAAAGTTTCATTAAAATCCGACAATTGTTGAATTTTTGCAAGAATTTGCGATCCAATGTCTTTTTACCATAAAAAGACGCTAGAATTTCCTATACTAATCTTTGCCTCCCCTCCACCTGATGACGAAAGAAAAATAAGATTTATAACCAAAATTTCGAACGTGACAGAAACGATTAAAAAATTTAATAAAATAATCAAAAATGCTTTTATATTTCCTCTTAATGATAACATAATCATGATGACGATTAAACTTTGTTTTTATTAAGTTTGAGGTCTTTTTCATCATGGTATGCTCTATTTTCAGCGGATTAATTGGAGATATCTAATATTAATCATTTCACCCATGGCAAAACAATAAAAGAGAAATAGAAAAACATTATTCAAGTAAAAGAACAATAAAAGAACAAAAATTAAGAAGAGAGAAGATAACGATTGACATTGCATTAAAAATTTTAAAGATCCAAGTTGACTGAGAAGCAAGAAGCCGGAAGAGAGTACAACAAGCGAAAAGTGCGAGGGAAGAAACTGCTAGTATAGAAGTCATGGTTACATCTAGTAATAAGCGGAAAGCTCATCAGAACAATTACCGTTAAAATATTGATAGAAAAGGCACATGAATGCTACGATACAGCCGGAGGTAAGTGATTGAAGCCGAAATGCCAGATCAAGACCGATAATATATATATATATATATATATATATATATATATATATATATATATATATATATATATATATATCCGCATACAAGCCTCTTTCGCTGTATCAAGGCTCATCAGTGTGGCAAGGCATCCGATTGCTTCAAGCCGGAATCGAAACTCGACCGATTTGGCATCAGTCAGAGACTCTACCCTAAACTATCGGCGCACATATTATATGCGTGACGTACATAAACGCCAAATCAGCAGCCAGAGCGCTCAATTTATAACTGAAGAGCGATGCGTTATAAGCAGGAGCAGCCACTGTTTTAAAAATTCTCTTTCCCCATAGTGCTCAACCGGCGAACGAGAGCCAGACATTCTTATACAAGCCTGTTACGCCGTATCACGGCTCATCAGAGTGACTAGACATTCGATTGCTTCAAGCCAGGATCGAAGCTCGACCGATTTGGTATCAGTCAGCGACTCTAGTCCTATCTTAAGCTGTCGGCAGAAAAAAAGAATTTTATATATTTAATAAAATAATCATATATATATATATATATATATATATATATATATATATATATATATATATGGGAGAAAAAATCTCCTATATCCTAATTCATATTCAACGCGAAGCAAAAGCTTGTAAAATATTTCAAAATGGAAGAGTGCAACCTTCTGGCAAATGCAACAAATCAAAATTATTCTACCTACAAAGTCTATCACAACAACAATTAAAAGAATTTATCTAAGCTTAACATAGAATTTATTACAACAAAATATGTAATTAATACAAAAGAAAATAATAAGCTAAAACTTGAAAAAGAAATTCACTTTATCACCTGTAACAATTGCCACAAGAAATACATAGGAGAAACCACAAGGAATTTAAATACACGATTATATGAACACAAAAGGGATCGTCTTTAAAACAACACACTAAATGCTTTAGTTTCATTTACCGTCATGAGTTTGACCATAATTTCGATTTAAAAACATTAGTTTAATTAAAAGAGAAAGCAACTTATTAGGAAGAAAGTGCTTTAATCGTTTGATCATCTACAGTAAATTTAGATACGGGTTCTTACAATATCTCACCTTTCTGGAAAAATCTTCCATTCTAACTATGTGGGATATTTAATAACAAAAGTGATAAAAACATAGAAAAGGGAAACTAAATGAAATTGACTACAGCATATACCCAAACAGATCTATAAATAAATGAATTTAAATTTAAAAGTTTACAATTTCAGCCTCCCCTTCGTGCACATGACACCAACGTAAATATCACTTTAGTCCGATGAAGTCCGAGAGGACGAAACATGTCATACGATTTTCTTTTCTTTTTATTTTGTCCTTAATTTTAAATTTATATAAATATGTGGGGGTATATGAAGACACTGAAATAGATATGAAGAGACAGTGATTAATATATACATAGATTGATAGATTTTGATCAGAAGGGAAGTAAGAAAGATTTGAACAGTGTGATATAGTTATATATGAACCGATGAGATAGATATATATATATGAATGGACTGAAACATATATGAACAGAGACAGACAGACATATAATTGGATTTAAATAGATATGATCCGAGATAGATAGATAGATAGATAGATAGATAGATAGATAGATAGATAGATAGATAGATTGAAACAGATATGAACCAAGATAGATAGATAGATAGATAGATAGATAGATGAATGGACGGAAATAGATATGAATCGACAGAGATGGACAGACATAATCGGATTGAAATAGATATGAACCGAGATAGATAGATAGATAGATAGATAGATAGATAGATAGATAGATAGATAGATAGATAGATAGATGGGCTGAAACAGATATGAACCAAGATAGATAGATAGATAGATAGATAGATAGATAGATAGATAGATGAATGTACGGAAATAGATATGAATCGACAGAGATTGACAGACATATGAATGGACTGAAATGGTTAAGAACTGACTGAGAGAGATAGACATATGTATGGACTGAAACAGATAAGACAGAAATAAATCATTTTGTGCACCTCTATGAGTAATACCTGCAGTTCTAAGATAAGCAGTATAACAATTTCATCAATTATTTAGATTAACAGGAATCGTTTCTTTGATTAAATCCTTCGATCGTTCTTGGGAGTATTTATTCAGGCTATTATCCCCATCTTTTTGTTTTAATAACTACCATCATCTTTGACTCGTCTTTGTTTCCGTAATATTTTTACTATATTCTATTTGATTTTGAGAAGAATTTTCTTAAATTATGATAGGAATTGCCATGAGTTTCGGAAACCTCAGAAACAACAAGGCTAAAGATACGAGAATAAATTTGTGGTGTGTTCATGTAGGGAGGTTACCAGTTGGTGGTGCATTTTTTGTGATGTTCATCGGAAACATGGGATATAAAAACGAACTGCCTCAAGGGTTTAAAATAAATGTCACATTTATACTTATTTCCTTTAGAGTAGTGAGTGAGTCCTTTGGTATTCGGTGTAGCAAAAATTTCGTTAGTAGTCTGGAGAAATGTACGTTTGTGATAGTTTTGAAGTAAGACCATGATAGGGATAGTAGTAATGTTAGAAGTAGGTCAGTGTCAATCTACTGTGTTTTTATCGACCCTAAACAGGACATAAATATCATTAGCAGATGACCGCTTAACTACTTAATAACATTGGATTTGGTTAACATCAAAAGTCTAATTGTGTCATTTTTTTTTTTTTTTTTTTGGATTGGCCAAATTATTTTATTTTCCGACGTTCTTTTAATTTTTTTATAACGGAAGTTATACGTGAGGATTCATTGATTTTTGGTATTTTTCCCTCACAAATAAGTAGGCTCTGAGCCTGCAAACTTCCGGCGTTTTTCGACTGCGTTCAGTCTTTTCTTCTTCCTCATTTCATTTGAGGGTTGCCTTCTCGTTAGTTGAGAGACAAGTATATAGAGAGAGAAGTTTAAAGAAAGCGAAAAACAAAGAAAGCAATAAGAGATTTAGAGAAAAACGTAAATGTCTTATTTTAATTTGAATTCTTTTTATTTTTATATTTATTTTACCTTTATATTTATCGGGACTCACTACAAATTCAAGAAGGAAGAATCCACTTTAGTCAAATTTGAATTTCAAGCGACACCAGTCTTACCGCGTAACTATACAGAGGATCTGTTGTGATGGAAAAACATTCATCTATCTTATATCTATAATTCTCAAAATGTTTGTGTGTGTGTGTGTGTGTGTGTGTGTGTGTGTGTGTGTGTGTGTGTGTGTGTGTGTGTGTGTGTGTGTGTGTAATCGGATGTTGTTTATGCGTTTCCACAGTTTTTACCCGATTTTGATTAATTTTTTTGGGTTTGATAGATAATTTTTCAGTGCCGGTTTTGAGTCCAAATTGGCTGGAAAAAAATTACAACCTTGAAGGTGAAAAAATCGAAAAAAAAAACCCTGCTTTTTTACACTTTGCGCAAAAATCAAAGGGAAAATTTAATGTCTATAAAAAACAGCGTACAATCAATTTAGAGAGTTGAAATCTAACGCAAAAGATTATTAAAATTCTAAAAAAAATTACATTATAAATAAAAATTATTGTATGTTATTATTATGACGGTCCATGGAAGAAGTTCCTTCCTTGCAAGATTGAAAACGCAAAAAAACAGCCCTTTTCAGGGCCACACCCCATTCAAATTATTAACCCCAACATTTGGGGATGTGCCTCAGTTGCACCCAATTGTTGTTACTAATATTGATTTTTGAGTGGGCTGACTTTAAACTTAAACTGCTCCAATTGAACGGCAAAAATTCCCAGTAATGAAACACCCAGTCAAAGACGGGTTATCCTGCTATTAATTAGAGATGATACAAATTTATACGAATATGAGGTTCCATAAAAATGTTGGATAGTTTTAAAACAATCACATATAATGGAATAGAGTATTTTCCTTAAAGAGTACAGAGCTTATTTCAGGAAATTTAGATGGCTGAATAATGAATTTATATAATAAATAATGAATTTATAGGAATAAAAGTTTTAAAAACTATGAGAAACTTTTACATCAACATTTGATGGAATTCACAGTTTTGTTAAAAGTTTGCTGAGGAAAAGGTAACTACTGTAATTCCCCATGTATAATACGTCTTCATCCATAATACGCACACCTAAAATTGTGCTGAAAGTGTGGGGAAAATCACGCCTTGTTTGGTAATCAAGCCCTGTAAATTGTACCTCTCCAATTTCATTATGGCCAGCGTTTCCTACTCTTATTAAAAATGGTTTTAAACATAGAATAATATTATTCTAATTTAGTTTTATGATAATTCTTATTTTATTTTACATTTGTAAGTATTGTTAGTTACATATGATTGTATTTGACATCATTATGGGGTCGCAATCACCGAATGTTAGTGTCAAATTGTCGTATGTTTGTGGTGATTTTGCAACTGAAATCGACCCATGAAATGACAATTTTTTAAAGATTTTTTTATAGCTTTGCATAATACGCACCACTAATTTTGCTTTTTTTAGAAAAAATGTGTATTATACATGGGGAATTACGGTATTTATTTTCATAACTGAATAACAATGCTATGAATTTATAGGAGTAAAAAGTTCTCTAAAAATTTCTGTACCCTTGTAAATCAACCATGTATAAGCAATTTTGTTAAAAGGTTGCATAAGATAATTGCAGGAAAAGAGAAATATTTTGATAACTGAATAATGATGCTATGAATTTATATGAATAAAAGATCTCGTTAAATATGCTAGTAAATAGTGCATCAACCGAATGAGTTCGAATGGGGGAGGTTGTGAACACCAGCAACTACTTCTTTGCGAAAAGCACATTCTCCAAACCGGTAATAATTTGGCTGCCCAATTGGCAGATAATGAATGATTGTATCAAATTTACATCCTAAATTCCTTATTTCTGTAGCACAAAAAGCAAATTCTCGACCCCTCCAAGAGAAATCGGGCTAGGCGCGCTAACAGAACAAATCCATGCTTATTCCCCCTCAGTAACATAATTCCCGCTCAACAAAATACTCGCCTTTCTCGGCGAAAAACACTTCCGCGTCGTGGCGATGAAAAAGAATTTCCCTTGTCCTAATCAGACTCAACTGATACGCGTCACATACAATCAAGATTTAATAACTATTATCAAGCCCCGTTTTTTCCATGAGACGTCTTCAATACGAGGGAGACAGTTCATTAACCCGGCTTCTTACTCCATTGCAATATACGTGTTAATCCTATAACGTCCATCTTTAAAATTTCTGCAGATTGGTGTGTACGACTTTCAAATCAAGATTTTATATCCATTAACACAACTATTTACACCTGTCTTTTACAGTAAGGTTCGCCCCGTACAAGGCCTGGGTGGGGGCGTTCGAGGTAGAGGATTACGTTAAGGGGTATTCTGTTCCACAAAGCAGTGGTTCGCAAGAAGAAGCTGTTTGAGTGGAATTTGCTTCTCACTAATGGAATACGGAGGGGATGAGGGTGATGTGCTACTACGTAAGTAGCATGGTGGGTCCTACCTGTGATGGTAAGACCTGGTGGAACCAAGGAATGTAGTTTCTTCCGAGGACTTTCCATGGAATTAGCTTGCGAAAGAGAAGAAAATTTAGCGAGAGGAATAATTTTCTAGATTAGCATAAAATAACCCTTCTACAAGTCATGACGTTTGTAAGATTCGACAAATATTAATTTTTGTAGCATTTTAAAAAGGAATTTCTTTTCTTTCTTTTTTTTTTTTTTTTTTTTTTGCTAATTCTCAAGAACAAGTAAATGTATAAATTCCCTTTGATATTTTTAGGATACCAGAAACATTGTCGAATTATATTGTTTAACAAAATGGTTGGCAAAACATCAGTCAATTGATTCAATTTTTTTTTTTTTTGAAACACAGTAAATTCCACTCAAGCGGCTTCTTCCCGCGAACCTCTGCGTTGTGGAACTGACTACCCCTTAACGTAACCCTCTAGCTCGAGTGGCTCCCAGGTCTTGTACAAGGCGAAACTTACTATAAAAGACAGGTGTAAATAGTTGTGTTAATGGATATAAAATCTTCATTTGAAAATCGTACAAGGCCTGTACAAGGCCCGGGAGCTACTCGAGGTAGAAGTTTATGTTAAGTAGTAGTTTATATGGATAGGAGGAGAGGATAATGGTTGACTCTAGACTTGAACAGGTTAAGATTGTCGTGATCGGGGAAACATCCTTTTGGGAGTCGGTTCCACAGGGAAGGGGTTCGAGGCAAGAAGCTGTTTGAGTGGAACTTATCGATGGAATGCAGAGGGAATATGGGTGGTTTGCTACAATGGCGGGTCCTAGCCGTGAAAGTCAGACATGATGTAAACAGGCGATGCAGTTCGTCCGAGAACTTTCCATGGTAGTAGCAGTAAAGCAGTGAGACACTCGCCACAGAGAAAGGTTGAAGGATGGAAAATAATTCATCTCCAACAAGGACTCGGTGAACTCTAGGAAAGGACTTGGCAGCTAACCCCAGCCAAATATGGCAACAGTACTCTATTTTCGACTTGATCTGGCTCTTATAAAAATAGAGGATAGCATGATGAGTCAGGAAATTACTGGAGCAGTACTGGAAGCCGACCATTTTACCTGCTTTGTATTAATCATCTGACAGACTTCTTTTTGCTTCCCAGTATCATGGCTGATACTAACCTCAATGTGCGTGACTCATTGCGCAATCTCGGGCTACTCGCTAGTATCAGTTCTCTAGATCGTCTGAGGCACCCAGTCAGAATCGAACTCACTATTCAGTCGTAATTGATATAATGAGACAAACTTGTTAACCATTACACCACGTCGAAGTGACCTGCTATCAGCTTGCTATGATGATTTTCTAACTTCCAAGTGATTGACTCGTTTGCATTCTTGGGTTAACATTCTAAGCTGACATGAAGTGAAAAGATTATAGCGAATCAATTGCTAGGTCAGCTGCTAGGAAAGTTGGTTCCCTGTGTTGTGCAAGACAAATTTTCTCTCCTGAATTTATTTTACATATCTATAAATTTGCCATTCGTCCATGCTTCGAATATTGCGGCCGCATGTGTTCTACTGCTCTTGCTATACATTTAAAGATTTTTGATAAAATCCAAAGAAGAATCTGCAATGTTATTCATCCTGACCTGGTATCCCAGCTTCATTCACTTTCCTACCGCAGTAATATCGCTATATTCCATTGCTAATAAATTTATATTATACTAGCAGTAGAGCCCGGCGTTGCCCGGGGATGTAACAATAAGAGATAGATCAAGTATCGACCATCATAAAGAGTGAAAAATAAAATTGACAAAGATTATTGTTTAAGGTTGACGGACACGCATGTCTTAATTAGTTTTTTTTTTGCGAATTGGTCAAACCCAAACTCAAACAAAAACATTGTTTTCAATCGTTATGAGTCTACTGATTGAATAGAATTTTATTATAAACAATTGTCTTGCAAATGGAATTTTTAAAGCATTCTGAATGTAAAAATAAAGAAACACTGTGACGTCCCTAAACACAGCCTTCGCTCGCTCCTCGCTGCTTCGTTCGGGTGTCGCCGCTCCAAACGTGACGTCCGCCTGTCGCGTCAGTCGTGTTGTCTCGTCCTGTGACGACCAACTGTCTTGGTCCTGGTCGCGGCGCCAACTGTGACGTTCTAATGGGAATCTGGTTAGATTCGATATCAGCCTCGTCGTTCCCAACTCGCTTCCAACGTCTGGTTACCAAAGTAACTGCGTTGATCTCCAGTCTGCCTACCCACGTTGTGAATTGATCTTAGGCAGACGAATTCAATCAGTCGTCACGGCCGTAATGCAAGTTGGGTCCAAGCGGGGGTGGTATCGCACAAATACGTATAAAAGAAATAAAATGATAACTCAAAAGTTCAAGGTATCAGAAAAAAAGGATAACAATACTTTATGTCTAGTTGCTGGATACATAGGACAGCGTCTATCTCCCGAAGTTTTAACACTTCAAGTTGTCTGCTCTTTAAGAAATTGGTTCTTGGTGTGTCTTCAGGCGAAAGTCGAAAAACTTATTTTGGTGGTATGGATCTAAGTCGCTCTTCAAAACAAGTTGTTCTTAGATTGAAGATGAGTCCGGAAATTGCGCGAATCTTAGTCATCCGATGCGAGGCCTGCTTCAATTGAGCACTGGAGACTGACTCTGGGAAACCGGAGTCCGAACTTAACTCATTTCTGCTCGCTGCGATTTTGCTTATATGGACGCCGACCAAAACCGGGGTGGGTTTGTCGGCACCGGGGGTTCCTCGATAATTCTAAATACCTATCCCCTTCTTTTATTTTTGGTTAGGAATTTTCCACTTCTTTCCATTTTTGGGAGTCTTCTCTTACTCCCACCTTCTCACCATACTTCAGAAGGGCGTCAACTGTCCTCCCCACTTCCTCGTAGCAACCTCTCATACCCATCCTCTAAGTGGGCGGTGGCAGCTTCCTCCTTGCGTCACTTGATCACCACTCGGCCAATGATGTCCAGCCGGGCGTGTGCGATCCCGCGGGCTTTGTTTCAGGGAAAAAAATATATCTTGCTTAAAAAAAAAAATTATCTTTTTCTTTTCCTTTTCTTTCTTTTAATCGCAGTTCTCATTTTCTCTGGCCGCCAATAGAACAATGCGACCGGTGGTGGTCATAACCCTTGTTCTCATCTGGACTTCGTCAGTCAGATTATCGCTAATTATCAGAATGGGTGGTCTTCTCAACACAATACCGTCGTCCTTACCCTAAAAAAAAAAACAGTTCCATGGTTCTAGTCATTCTTTGGTGCACCTTTCTGATAAGTTTTGTTATCACAGCCAAAGATGTCATTCTCAAAAAAAAAAAACGGTCAACCGTTACTTCGTGTGCGGCTCAGCAGACGACACAGTTAATTTTTCATATCTATCCAAAGACCTGTATTTCACCTGTTCTTTGTCAATTATCAAAATAACATTTTCAATTGGAGTTTTCTTGGCTAGTCGGTCTGTGGTTTGCTAATTAGATGTTTTCCGCATTGAGCTGCTCTTATCTATCCCCCGATAACACAAGTTCGTCGACAGAACACAGTCGATTCCCCCATCCACCTAGAATTTTTCTGCCATTGTAATGACAACTTTTTCGCCATTTGCTATTTATCAAAATAACATTATCAATTGTCTCTGGTCGTGGGTGTTTTTTCTATCATCCACGATTGGGTCTCGCCTCTCTTTTCCTTTCTTTCCTTTCTCTTTTTCCTTTCTTTTCTTTTTGCCCTGGTAAATGGTGCCACACACTACCTGCCAAAAAAAAGTGAAGCTTTGTAGAAATCGGTTGAAAAATGTAGGAAATCCGATCCCATATATAAACGAACACACACACACAAACAACCTGGGTTTTATAACTCGATATGAGTTGTCCCCCTTTCATTTTCGCGTTTTCAAATTGATTTCGTGCAAAAACAATTGTGTTTTTTCAATTTTTGGCGCTGTCAGAACCACCGCAAGGTAATTTTACGTAGTCCTGTGAAGTTTTGTTGAAATCAGTTGAAAAATGTAGAAAATCCGATCCAATATATAAACGTACAGACACACACACACACACACACACACACAACCTGGGTTTTATAATAAGTATGATATTATTTTTCTATAAATACTTTCATGGTCACTATTCGGGTAACATTTTTTTCTTTTGTAAATATTCATTGGGATTTAGATTTTTAAATTGTTATTTTATTCCCCTCCCTCCACAGACAATGAATTGTACATAAAGGGACAAGTTAGTGCTTTCATAGAGACAATGTGGTATTATGGTGGATGTAGTAAGAAAGTTAAGCATGCGTTGTTTGGGTGTAAGGAATATTGATGCACGTATGTTTGGGTCAGTGTTTGTGGCTAGCTAAGTTTAATGTTAAGACAGATGAAGACCGCCCTTTTCTCTATTCCCCCTTTTGGCCTTGTGTCACATTTTGCATTATCCTGCAAATAATCACTTATCATTACGGAAATTAGAGTTTATGAATTTAAGCGCAGTACTAGATTGGCAGTAAGGTCTCATCATTTTACAGTTCCAATGGCTAAATGTAACCGCACAGTTTCTTTTCTCGCACTACTCGCCTGTAGAAAGCTCTTCTGGCTTCTTGCCTTCCAGCTAACTTTCCGACTTGGCTATGACGATAAACTGCATCCGGCAGCAAGACCTCTGATCGGGAGGTTTTGAGGAGCTTGGAACCACCTCTTAATTGCTGCTGTTTCCAGGTCCACCCTGACCCGGGGTGGTAGCACCTGTTAGGGTCTCAGCTATGGACAAATAGCGACCCCCCCCCAGCAAAACTGAAAAGTGTCATTAAATATTTGTATTATAAATAATTTTCATTTATTTATTTTCTGCGCACATGACATTGTTCATAGTTCTTTTTCTATATGCATGTCCCTTCAGGACTTTGGTGATCATAGCTCTCCACAATTTCCTGTCCTTTGTAGCTGTTAATAACTCTTCTCTTTTTGCGAACACACCCAAACCCTGCTCCGCCATCCGTGCACTTCAGCTCGCCATGTTGTGCGTTGCTTGAATCTCTCTCTCTCTCTCTCTCTCTCTCTCTCTCTCTCTCTCTTACCTTCAACTCGTCCAGTGAGCATCAAATTTTCCAAACCTTCTCTCCTCATTATGTTCCCCAGAAGTTTCAACTGTCTCTTCCTGATGATAAGTATAAGTTTCCTTTTTGTTTCTATTTTCTCTAAAACGTCGTCGTTGATCACATGTTCGGTCCATGCTATCCTCAGCATCCTTCTGTAGAACCACATTTCTGTGGCTTCAGGTCCTTTTTTTCAACATGGCGAGCTGGAGTCAGCATTCGCAGCCATAAGAGAGGACTGACACGACATAACAGTCCAATACTCTTTTCATTCTTTCTAGCAATATTTTTCTGTTTCTTAATACTTTGCTCAGCTTTTGGAAGGCATCGTTTCATATCTAGTCCTGGGTATGACATCCAGCAGCAAGACCTCTGATCGGGAGGTTTTGCGGAGTATGGAACCCCCTCTTAATTACTGTTGTTTCCAGTTTTACCCTGACACGGGGCGGTAGCCCCTGTTAGGGTCTCAGCTATGGACAAATAGTGACCCCCCACACACACACACACAAAACAAAATACCATCTAAGTATAAAAATAGCAGCAATACATTAAATTACCAACACTACGCACATACTAACAAATTGTAGTAAATTCGTTTAAAATACTACCAAACTACCAACATGGAAGCAATCTTTCATGACATTAATCCACGTAATATCCAACAATTTCTTAAATCAAACTGCATAACTTTAACAAAACAACTTAAAACACACATATCACTGCCTCTAGTATTATGTCCCCATAAACAGGTATATTTACAAAAGATGAGACTCAATTACCATGTATCCAATTGTGAAGGCAGAATAACACATATTTTTATTACTTCAAATCTCCCAAGAAAATTAAATTTTGACATTAAATGGCCCATAAGGAGTTGATATACCGTTAAACAAATAAAAGAAACAAGGTTTATCTTTGAATTTTGTTGCTGATTTACCTCAACGAACTTTCCGGTCGTATTTTTTTGAAGTCGACCATTCGTCAGTGCATTGAATATCGTTATCACATCTTCTCTCGTGCTTCTACTATGTATTTAGATTTTCTTGATAAAATCAAAAGAAGGATCTGCAATTTTATCGATCCTGTCCTTGCATCTCGGTTTCAGTTACTTCCCCACTGTCGTAATGAAGCTTCCTTCTGCCTTTTTCTATAAATGCTTTCACGGTAATTGTTTTGCTGAGTTTTTCTTCTTCGCACAACTTGTGAGATGCTGTTTCGACCAACTGAGTTTTGTGTCTGGCACAAGGACTTGGAGTCGGTAGGAAAGTAAAATTATTATAATATATCCGTCAGCATGGCTGATGCTAACCTCCAGGAGAGTGACTCATTGAGCTTTCTCAAGTTAACGTTTTTCGCTGACATGAAGTGGAAAGATTATATTGAATCAACTGCTAGGTCTACTGCTAGGAAACTTTGTTCAATGTGTCGTGTTAGACAATTTTTCTTGCCAGAATATGTCTTGCGCATTTATAAGTCTACCATTCGACCATGTTGCCGCATCTGGTCTGGTGCATCTGCTATATATTTAGATATTCTTGATAAAATCAAAAGAAGAATCTGGCATCTCCGCTTCGGTCACTTCCCCACTGGCGTGAAACTTCCATGCGTCACTAACGCTAGTAATTATGTCCACACAAATATGTATATACATAAAAGCTTAGCATTATGTACCATGTACTCAACTGTGAAAGCAGAATAACATATTTTTATTAATTCTAAGTTCACAGGAAAATTTAATTTCGGCAGTAAATGACCCATAAGGAGTTGATATGCCGTTAAACAGACAAATCAATCGTTCACTATCCGAATGCCCATCCGGATTTCCATGACGTACTTTCCGTCCTCTGTTAATACGCTTCTCAGATATCTAAATTATTGCACCCGTCTGATTTTGGCATCCCCAATTTTTAATTTGCATGTTGTGCTGTCCCTTTTGCTAACAACCATAGATTCTTGCAACCGATGTTTAATCCTTTCTTCTTGCTTTCCTTCACTACCTTCTATTAGAGTTCTTGTAATTTCCTT